>JBAMBO010001217.1:0-127479 GCA_037044535.1 Lordiphosa magnipectinata
ATACCGTATACACCGCCTGGCACCGCATTTTACTACCAATTGCACACATTTAATATTGCAAATTGCACCTCCCACCGCACTTTCATATAATCCAACCAATTAATTGTTTTTTGATACCGTATACATCGCCTGGCACCGCATTTTACTACCCTTTGCACACATTAAATATTGCAAATTGCACCTCCCACCGCACTTTTATATAATCCAACCTATTAACTGCAGTTTGATACCGTATACATCGCCTAGCACCGCATTTTACAACCAACTGCACTTATTAAATATTGCAAATTGCACCTCCCACCGCACTTTCATATAATCCAATCTAATAACTATTTTTTGATACCGTATACATCGCCTGGCACCGCATTTTACTACCAACTGCACATATTAAATATTGCAAATTGCACCTCCCACTGCACTTTCATATAATCCAATCTAATAACTATTTTTTGATACCGTATACATCGCCTGGCACCGCATTTTACTACCAATTGCACACATTAAATATTGCAAATTCCACCTCCCACCGCACTTTCATATAATCCAACCTACTAACTGTTTTTTGATACCGTATACATCGCCTGGCACCGCATTTTACTACCAATTGCACACATTAAATATTGCAAATTCCACCTCCCACCGCACTTTCATATAATCCAACCTACTAACTGTTTTTTGATACCGTATACATCGCCTGGCACCGCATTTTACTAGTGCTGCAAACACTGCATTTTGAATATCGTGCCATATCATCAGTAGACTTTGCTTTATCAAAGTTCTTTTTCCATATCGGAATTGGTATAGTTCATTGGGTAGGAAATCAGTTGGTAAGACAAAAGATACAAAAGTGTTCAACTGTGACAGAAGGCAATCGCCAGAAACAACAGAGAAAACTAAAATGAAAATGACAATAATAACAATTTTCTACAGTTTCACCCTCACACACCTCTGCCCTGGACGTCAGTCAACCCTTTGCACACAAACATAAACACACACACACAGAAGGTGAATTATGTATACAAAAACACAAGACACACCACAGTCTCAGTCACGTCGCCAAGTTGGAAATCAAGAAAGGGTTTAATACGAACGAATGAATGCACTTTGAAATGGCAAAAATTTTACCTTGTGGAGGGTGGGGTGGTGTGGGGTGGCTGCATTTGTTTACACTTAGCGAGTGTTCCAGAAAAACACAATACACACACACAAAAGGGAATGGTTAAATCTGCAATTAGGGGAAAAGCTTGATTATAATCAGACTTGAAGGTGGGGGGGCAGGATCATCATTTTGTCAAACAACGGCAAGGAGTTCGAACCTAGAAGGTTTTTTTGGGTTCTTAAACCCATGTTATGTTATGTTATTGAAATGAGGTGCCAGGTAGCTAATGAGGTAGATTGTAAGGAAATACAGAGTTAGGCGGTGTTTGCAATACCCAAATGCGTTCAAATGTGTCTAGTAGGGTTTTTGTCATGTTTATGTTGTTAAAATGCGGAGCCGGGCAGTTAAAGCGGTGTTTGTAGTAATTTACCAAGTTGATTGTATGGAAATACGGTGTTGGGCGGTGTATGTGGCATGGAAATGCGGTGTTTGTGGCTGATAGGATAACTGCGGGTTGCTAAAATGCGATGCAAGGCGATGTCTGATGATGAATACTTTATTAGAAGGCAGTTAAAGCAGTGTTTTTTGAATTTCACCGTCTAGATTTGATGAAATTGCGGTGGTAGGCGGTGTATGGAAAATTAAAATGCGCTCGATGTGGCTGATAAGGTAATTGCGGTGTTTATGTTAATCAAATGCGGTGGTAGGCTATGTATATGTTATTTAAAGGCAGTTAATGCAGTGTTTTAGGTATTTCACAGTATGGATTTGATGGAAATGCGGTGTTAGGCTGTGTATGTAGTATTAAAATGCGGTCTTTGTAGCTGCTAAGGTAACTGAGGTGTTTGTGTTGTTAAAGTGCGGTGTCTGGCGATCAATACTTTACTAAAAAAGAGTTAATGCGGTGTTTTCAATATTATAAAGTCTGGATTTTATAGAAATGCGGTGGTAGGCGATGTTTTTGAGGTTAAAATGCGATGAATGGCGATGAATACTTTACTAAAAGAGAGTTAATGCGGTGTTTTCGGTATTTCACAATCTGGATTTTATGGAAATGCGGTGGTAGGCGGTGTTTTTGTGGTTTAAAGGCGGTGTCTGGCAATGTATACTTTATTAGAAGGCAGTTAATGCGGTGTTTTCGGTATTTCACAGTCTAGATTTGATGAAATTGCGGTGGTAGGCGATGTATACGTTATTGAAATGCATTTAATGCAGTGTTTTAGGTATTTTACACAGTGAATTTTATAGAAATGCGGTGTTACGTGGTATATGTGGTAATAAAATGCGGTCTTTGTGGCTGATAAGCTTACTGAGGTGTTTGTGTTGTTGAAATGAGGTGTCTGGCGATGAATACTTTACCAAAAGAGAGTTAATGCGGTGTTTTCAATATTGTAAAGTCTGGATTGTATGGAAATGCGGTGGTAGGCGGTGTTTGTGTGGTTAAAATGCGAGGTCTGGCGATGAATACTTTACTAAAAGTGAGTTAATGCGGTGTTTTCGGTATTTTAAAATCTGGATTTTATGGAAATGCGGTGGTAGGCGGTGTTTATGTGGTTGAAAGGCGGTTTCTGGCGATGAATACTTTATTAGAAGGCAATTAATGCGGTGTTTTCGGTATTGCACAGTCTAGATTTGATGAAATTGCGGTGGTAGAGCGATGTATACGTTATTGAAATGCATTTAATGCAGTGTTTTCGGTATTTTACACTGTGAATTTCAGAGAAATGCGGTGTTGGGCGGTGGCTGATAAGGGTACTAAGATGTTTGAGCTGTGGAAATGCGGTGTCTGGCGATGAATACCGTATTAAAAACCATTTAATGCGGTGTTTTTGGTATTTCACAATCTGGATTTTATGGAAATGCGGTGGTAGGCGGTGTTTGTGTGGTTAATATGCGACTTCTGGCGATGAATACTTTATAAGAAGGCAGTTAAGGCGGTGTTTTCGATATTGTACAGTCTGGATTTTATGGAAATGCGGTGGTAAGCGGTGTTTGTGAGAATAATATGCGATTTCTGGCTATGAATACTTTATTAGAAGGCAGTTAATGCGGTGTTTTCGGTATTTCAGAGTATAGAATTGATGAAATTGCGGTGGTAGGCGGTGTATGGAAAATTAAAATGCGCTCTTTGTGGCTGATAAGCTTACTGAGGTGTTTGTGTTGTTGAAATAAGCAGTCTGGCGATGAATACTTTACCAAAAGAGAGTTAATGCGGTGTTTTCGATATTGTACAGTCGGGGTTTTATGGAAATGCGGTGGTAGGCGGTGTTTGTGTGGTTGAAATGCGGTGTCTGGCGATGAATATTTTATAAGAAGGCAGTTAAGGCGGTGTTTTCGGTATATCACAGTATAGATTTGTTGAAATTGCGGTGGTAGGCGGTGTATGGAAAATTAAAATGCGCTCTTTGTGGTTGGTAGGCGATGTAAACGTTATTGAAATGCATTTAATGCAGTGTTTTCGGCATTTTACACTGTTAATTTGATAGAAATGCAGTGTTTGTGGTATTAAAATGCGGTCTTTGTGGCTGATAAGGTTACTGAGGTGTTTGTGTTGTTGAAATGTGGTGTCTGGCGATGAATACTTTACCAAAAGAGAGTTAATGCGGTGTTTTCGATATTGTACAGTCTGGATTTTATGGAAATGCGGTGGTAGACGGTGTTTGTGTGTTTAAAATGCGATGTCTGGCGATGAATACTTTATCAACAGACAGTCAATGCATTGATTTCGGTACTTCCCAGTCTAAACTTTATGAAAATGCGGTGGTAGGCGGTGTGTGGCGAAGAGTACCTTATTGAAAATGCAGTCAAAGCGGTGTTTTTCGGAGGGGATTATATAGAAATGAAGTGAAAGGCAGTATATGCGTTATTTGAAACTAGGTCAATGCGGCTGATAAGATAATTGAGGTGTTTGTGTAATTGAAATGAGATGCCGAGCAAAAGTCAGTCAGTAGGTTGTTCCCAGAGTGAATTGTTTGGCATTGAGATGCGGTCAATTTCTGTGTTTATGTTATTAAAATGCAAAAAATTTGACTCCAGAGCGATTTGGTCTTAATTGTCTAAGGGTAAATATGTTGGAATCACATAGACATACACATGTAAGCCTTTTTTCTGGGAAACGTCTTACTTGCAAGTCCTAAGCACTAACCTACCACAAAAGAAAAAACCCAATGAAGGGCGGAAGGCAAAAGGAATGTGGCACCAAATTAACATAAATTCCGTTTTGAATGTGTTGGATGAGGGGGGTGGGCGGTGGTGGCAAAGGTAAAAACAAAACAAAAACTACTTCTACAACTCACAAAAGAAGTTGGAGCTGGTGGCAAAAAGTTCAACGACAGGAGCACCAGCAGACGACAAGGACGAGGACGAGGACGAGGCTTAGGGTGCGGATGGTCTGAGGGTTGTTCAGCCTGTTTCCTATGTCTATGGAGCTCTGCTCTTCTGTGTGTGTGTGTGTGTGTGTCGTTTGCTGAACTATTCCCACAAGAAAAATCAATGGAATTGTTTGGTATAT
Organism: Lordiphosa magnipectinata; assembly: GCA_037044535.1. NCBI lineage: Eukaryota > Metazoa > Arthropoda > Insecta > Diptera > Drosophilidae > Lordiphosa > Lordiphosa magnipectinata. The sequence goes on from JBAMBO010001217.1 coordinate 4,611, forward strand.
TGCGCTATGTAAGGTCCCCTCCCACACCTTCTCCGGCTCCTTCAGGCTAAATGTGTTCTTTTTGTTTTTTGCTCTCTTGATTTGTATTTCTGTTTTTAGCCAAATTAGGCGACGACATCGACGACAAATGCTCCCACAGTCACTCTCTCTATCTCTCTCTCTCTCTCTGGGTACCAGGGTAATGCTGTTGACTCGAGTGACATACTTATTGATGGCACTGTGTGATGGCTTTAGAGAATGGGATGTGTGACGTCGTTTCAGCTGAATGCCAGCGGGTGGCTGGATAAGGTGGCGACATTGAGTTATTTCATGCAGGAAAGAAAGACAGAAAGAGAGAGAGAGAGGAGTGAGAGGAGAGAAAAACGGTGCAAATAACAGCTGTTCGAGTTGTTAGTTCAACAAAGAATTGTGCAACATAGGACACGGAAATTTGAAATGATTATTGGAATGGTTCCGTTTTAGGTAATTAAATGTGATTACTATTACAATTACTAATTTAGGTTAATTGAGAGTTACATTATCAGAAATGTAAGTAAACTTTTAGGGCTAACCACCTAGAATAGTGCCCAATGGGTGCCCAAGCCCATTCCGCAAGCAGCGCATTCATTATTGTTTTACGCAAAGGAATAGCTGGCGCGTATACGGGAAACGCGTGCGATAATACTACATAGTTCTCTCCCCTCTTTCTTGCCGAGCGAAGGTTTTGTTGTACAGGCTTCGTGGAGCAACAACAACCTTAAATGTGTTCTCTCCCCTCTTTCTTGCCGAGCGAAGGTTTTGTTGTTGGCTACTTACACATCAGAAAGCAGTAGCTCACACACACACACACAAACAAAAATTGGGTTTCTCTTCCCAGCGGGGATGAGAAATGAGTGAATTGCGATACTTTTCGGATTGGGAAAAGATAGATATAGGATTCATATGTCGTTCAGTTTGTGGCAGTTAAAGTTTCATTGACAATAGTCGCCAGAAATAGGGTTAGCGAGCGTTTTGCGATACTTTTGTAATATTTCTAGCTTGTCGGATGAAATATTTTCTGTAATACGTTTCGGCTTCACTTCATAAGACAAAATCAACACATTACTCTTGCATTCGGGTTTTGGCTTTTTGTGTGCAAAAGGAAGACACGAGCCAGCTCCTGATACAACGAACAAGGTAGGATGCAACTAATAACCTAGCATTGTAGGCTAAGAGCTTTTTCTGAACTTTTCTGAAAACTTGCAAGCTGAAACAGACAGCGAGCTGAGAGCTGTTACATGAAACAAGCTATGTTCAGCTCTCAGCTCGATCTCTGTTTCAGCATGATACAACAAACAACTGCACTCTCAGCTCGGTCCAAAAAAAAAAAACTTCAGTGTGCTGCTGTCACTTGATGCGAAAGCAAAAGCGCTGAGCGCCATACCTTGTTCGTTGTATCAGGCACAAATTCTCCTTTAATTTTGGTTTGGTTTGTAATTTCTTCGTTTCAATAAGTTATGATTTTCATCATAACATTTCTAAAACCAGACACGCACAACACCACAAAGAATGCTGGTTGATTGTATAACAATTTCATAAACTTCCAACAGTTCAATCACCAGCGATCTTTTGCCTTTCCTTTTTGGTTTATACTGGTGGTCCACGCGGCCGTAAGCTGACCTAAAACCTCAACAGCTCCAGGAATTCTCGAATTGTAAGTGTAAATTTAGAGCGAAGGTGTTTCGAATTCAGACAAACATTTTGGTTTTAGGCCAGAGTTTGTCAAGACGAGTGAGGTCAAAAAGTGAGAGCGTATTCGTCGACCGCTGGTAACTGAAAAGCTGTTTGCTCTCTTGGCACAAGTCTCGGCATGAGTTCGAATCGTAAATAGTGAAATGAGTTTGACTTTTTGAACGACAGCTTCAGCCGATATCGATAAATTGCTACCTTCTTCTTGACGGTCTCGGCCTCTGCTATAAATGCGCTCCAGTCGCTTCTGATTTGTGCGAGCCGTGTCTTTCCACACCTAATGCTCCCCTCTTGCATCTTCCTCCAAAGTCAGACGGTTTCAATTTGTACGCCTTTTTTACTGGAGCTTCCTTATCCATCCGAGTGACATGTTGACAGACTAGTGTCCCCATAGAGCTCATACAGTTAGCGATTCATTTGAATGCGCCAACTTTTAAAGGTTCATAAATCCACCAAAGAAATGTTTGCCAATTGCGGCCTCATACGCTGCTGTCAATGTCCATGCTTCTGCGCCGTATTGCAGTACTGTTTTTGTTCTTCGAGAGAAGGCTTTGCTCTTGAACTTCCTACAGAGCCCGTAGTAAGTAGCATCGGTTTGCAAGAGTAATTCTTCTTCGGATTTAGCAATCGCTGTCAAATATATTGAACGAATCATTTATGTTTGCTTTGTTATTGGAGCGAAGCTCGTTTACGGACGTTTAACTGGAGCTACATAGAGCTAAATATCACATAAACTAACAAATAGCAGAGTAAGGGCCGATTTCTCTTCTTCCAGATAGCTGCTATGTGTTAGATAAGCTAGATAGACATAAAGCTCTATATAGAAGATGAGAAATCGGCCCTAAGAACGTCCCTTAAATGAGAATAATGTTGTCTTTGCAAAGTCTGGCTGACTTTTGCTATTTGCCGTAGCAGCAGGTGGGTTGTGTGTGTTTGTGGAGTGTAATGTGAGGGTGGGAAAAGTGGGAAAGATTGAGAAAGAGGGGGAAAGAGGGCTAACAGTGGGTTAATAGTGGATAAACAGTGTGTTAACAGTGGTTTAACATTGGGTTAACAGTAAGTTAACAGTTGGTTAACACTGATCTAACAGTGGGTTAACAGTGAGTTAAAAGAGAGTTAACAGTGGGTTAACACATGATTAAAAGTGGTTTAACAGTGAGTTTACAAGTGGAGGAAGAGAAGGTGGAGAGAAAGAGGGAAAGCAAATTTGAATTGAATATTAATTGAACTGTGGCTGCCTTGAGGTAAACTTGTGAATTTAGCGCGACAAATTATAATGTTCAATTTATTTCCAAGAAAAAATTTATTTCTAAAACATGGAATTAAGAAGCAAGTCCAAAGTTTAATGCCCATAGTTGATAGAATTTCCCTACCAAAAACGCAAATTGGCATTTCCGCTTGAGTCCTTAAAGAAAAAAACGATTTTCCTTTCAAAAATATAGTCATACAGTGAATCACAATCGTTCTCCGTCTATATCAAAAGATGTTTGATAATCAAATTGAAAGGAAACGCTTTTCCCTGTCTGAGGAACATTTGGTTTGAGAACCTTGTTGAGTCCACCAAATTTGTTGGCACACAAGTTGACATACTCGATGAAGCGTGCAATTTAGCGAAACACACACACACACACACACATACTGAAAACGAAAGCCCAATGATGAGGCTTCAAAATGAAGTTCGTTGCAACAGTGACGCCATCTCTTAAAAATCCTTGAAACTTTCTTGTACAGGTAATAGCAGCCCGAACCGAACCCATCTCAACGTGTTTCAGGTTTCGGCGTGATGCACAATGCACAATGCACAATAGCTTTAAGTTGTTTCAGGTTCTCTATTATATGAAACACTTTGATAAGCGTTAAAGTCCGAGATATAACTTTCGTCATTTTCTGAACGTGTAATCTGGGATCTTAAAAACAAAGCTCTTATTGTGGGTGCCAATATTATTGTTTATCTTAAACGACTATTTAGAATTTGTAATAAGAATGTACTATACTTTCGTGACGATTCGAATTCGATTCTTTGTCGCATAATATTGAAAAGATAACAACAAATTTTTCAAGATGGCTTTAATTTTGTTGTACCGAACCGAAAAATTAGATTCGTAACAGGTTGTGTGGTTCAGCATTTTTCACTACCTTGACTAACAGTTTAATAAAGTTGGAATTTTGGTCGGTTTATAACCGATGTGAAGCTCTGTTTGAAGCATAAGGAAGGTTGACAGAATTTTTAGTTTTTTTTTGATAAGTTAATATTATGTTGAAACAACTTCGCAGATGTAAAAAATGATTCCCTTCTTTGAAATTTTAAGGTTACATTTTAACGAGCCAAAAATTCACAGAAGATGCATTTCCTGATTATGACGAAATCACAACTTTCCCTTCAGATCAGCTCAAAACTGAGATTAGCAAATTTTTGTTTAGAACTAATCTATTTTATGACTCGATCTCCGAAATAACCTAGAAATTCTGACTCCACAGCTGTTTGCAGACGGCAGTTTAAGTATTTTTGTAGTCTTAGCTCCTTAAAAAAGTATTATTTTAATGTTTTTATTGAAAATTTTTTCTCTTGCTGGTTAAATTGTGTTGATTATTAGGAAGGCTTATTAATATATTATCAGCCTGACGAGCTGAATTGATATAGCCATGTCTGTTCGTCTGCTATCTTAAACAAACTTTGCACAAAGTTTTGAAAGATATACAGATTGTACAGTTGTCAGAACCGACCGGATTGGATGACTATATAGGTCAGCGATGGGTATGAAATTTGAGTTTGGGATCAATAACAACAACAGAAAAAACCACCGCTATCAGCGAGTCTCGATAGCCCAAAATGAAGCTGTTGCGCCGTCTGTGTGCGCGTCTTGTAGGCTGCGTGCTTTGATTTGAATTTGAAGCGAGTTAATTACGACGCAGTTTTTTATGAGACTGACCAATGGAAGCAAGGGCTTGCCCACCGCTGATATAGGTAGTTCAAAAATGCTTTAAGCAAGCGATTGACACGCCTGGTCCGCAGTCGAGCGATCGATGAAGTGGGTCAGAGCTTGTTATCTGCGTCGCTTTCACTTTTTGGCGTCGCTCTTGTTGACAAACCAGTCACATAGACATCAAACTGATCTACGGGTGAATTTTCTTAGATTTTCAAAATCTTTATTTATTTATCTAAATCTATTTTATCCCCTTACGCTGCAAAACAGTTAGGTCAACGAATTTTCCCAGTTATTATAGCACTTCAGAACGGCCTTCGGGCCTTTAAATCAGCCGACGATATTTCGCTATTTACACATACAAACAAGCCGAACGCATGCCGAAGCTAAGGCCAAGAGAGTAAACAGGCCTTTAGTCGCTGGCTAGCTCTCGATGCGGTCATGGAGAATGAGGGTTAGAGAACAAATTTGCGCTATCTCTCAATTTTTGGTGGTGCTAAACAAAAAGATACTTTACAGAGTGGTTAGAGCGAGACGGACATGTATACTCAAATGTATCCAGAGAGCGTAAGTGAGAGCGAACAGCTGACCAAATGTATCCAGAGAGCGAAAATGAGAACGAACAGCTGACTAGGTTCTGACAGAAGCGATGTCGACTGCGCAATCGTTCAGTCTAGATGTCTTAGTCTATGCACAGTTGAGAGAAGGTTAGATACTACCTTTGCGCAGTCTCTCTTCTCTGATTGCTGCGCTGCTACGGCGCTTAGGTTCGATCCTCGCCCTGTCTTGCTCTGTCGCAGTTGCACCATATCATAGCTGATGGGTGGGAGTGAAACAGGGGGTTCAGTTCGAGACGAAGACGGTTCGAGTTCGTGACGAAGAAGGTCTAGATTTAGATGGTCGTTGGTCTATGATGCGGTCAGATCGAAGCTGGTTCACGGCGCTTTATTTTCGCACACCAATACACTCTCACTTTATGGCCTCGCTCTCGTTGACCAACGCCGCTTATTTTGGCGTTGCGTGTGTGTGTGTGTGTTGAGCCACGCGAGAGCGCGCGCTGATTTAACACTTCGTTGTTGCAAAAGAGAGCAGTATAAACTCGTACATATGCTGTCGGTGTGTCACTTTGGATCAGTGCCGGCCAAATGGAGAGGACAAAAAGTGTGCTTGTGTTGGGGAGCAAGAGAGATCTCTCCAGACTACAGCCGTTTTACTCTCAAATTAATGTTCACCGATTCACACAATCATGAGTTCGGCTCGCGTTGCGTAAAAACACGACTGACTTTGGCTCGTGGTAGCTATGGCTGGCCGGGTCTGCTTTGGATAGCGAGTTGCCGGACTCTGCTTTAAACCAACGGTTCAAACCGCACTTTTTGGTACAATACCTACGTAGTACATACAAGAAACATTTATATAAATAGCTTTAAATCCCAACGAAATGCCGGCGCTCTTTGGTTTGATCATCAAATTGATCATAAATTGTCATTGACAAAATCCGATCAACTAAATGAAAATCTTCTAACAAACCGCCAGCTGTCAAGATCATCATCAAACCCAACAGGCCAAGAATTAGCACTCACCTTTGCTTCTCTCTCTCTCTCTCTCGCTCTCTGTGTGTGAGTCTCTTGCTCTTCACAGCTGGGCTATGCTAAGCTACAGCTGAGCTTATCACAATGATGTTGTTCTTGTTGTTATTGATGGAAACGGGGGTGGAGAGGTGATAGTACCACACCACACCTACACCGGACCAACATCATTATCATCTTCGTCATCATCCTCAACATCATCACATGGAATAAGGCAGTGGAAAATGTACTATAAACGGCCGCATGGGAATTTCTTTTGCATTCGCATTTATCAACAGACGAAGACAACAACAACAAAGACGACGCTGACGTCGCAGTTGGCGCAGACACGTGAGAGCGTCTCGACTGCGCAGGCAAAAACTTGACAAACACTTTTTTTTTTTTTTTGCCTTTTGTGTTTTTTGTTGTTGCAGGTCGGCACACACAAAAAAAAAAAAACAACACAAAACGGTAAATTTGGCAAGCCTATTTATATTGTTGTTGTTGTTGCTGCTGTTATGGCTGCTGCATTAATTGTAACTGAATTGGCCAACAGCTGTCGCGTCGTTGCTGTTGCTGCTGCTGCTGTTCCCTGTGTAATGCACTTGTTGTTTGTTGTTGTTGCTGTTGTTGTCAGTCTTTCATTTCATGAATTTCTATCACAACATTTTAAAACAAACATATACACGCAACACACACACACACACATACAGCTAAACCGAAAAAAAATAACAATTTTTTTTATTATTAACAAACACCCGACGCGAAACGCGGACACATCTTGACGCCACGACGGCTGGTGAGAGAAAACTGCTGCTGCTGCTGCTGCAGTCACGCCACAGAATGAGAGAGAGAGAGAGAGAGCGAGCGAGCGCGCACCCACTGTTCCGCTCAACAGTTGTTTGCTGCTAACATTTAAATGTAAATGTTAACATGTAACAGACACACAGCCCCAGAGGGTGGATGAAAAAGTTATAAAGTTTTTAACTTTGAAGAGTTTTATTTGATTTAAAATTGAAAATTTTTGAATTTTGTAAGATCAGACAAGTCTGCAGGGTATAAAATCGTTCATCGTCCTTGTCTGCTGCTTTGAAACGAATCCAAAAATATGGCATAAAAAAAGGTAAAACTTTTTGGTATGTAACGTTTTCTGTCAACCAACACATTTGCCTTCATAGGCGGGTTTTACTGTAATGGAGAATTGTGGCCGTAATATTGTAGATGCATTTGCTTTATCTTACAATAAAGCATTTGTTGAGATTAAGAGGAAGTAAGTAGAGAGCACACCATGCACTGACCCTATCTAGATCAGACTGCAACAATCGACTATCACTTAAGGATTTAATTGATTGGTAAATTTTAAGATTATCAGCATACAGCAGAAACTCTGAGTTACGAATATGCATACAAATTTCATTAATAAAATTAATGATGTCAATGATATCATTAATAAAATTAATGAAACGTAAAGGACCACCAAGGGCACTCCCCTGTGGAAGTCCTGAAGTAGCCACATTAGGGTGTCACAAAAAAAAAATTTTTCAGTAAGCTTTTAGGGTTAAGTATTTTTGAGTTTTTTTTTTTCAGATTTTTCGGAAAACGTTTAGAGTTCGCGCAAGTCGAACTTTCCCCAAAAAATTGGGTTTTCCCTACTATTTTTGAATCTAACCTATAACTTTGTCAATAATCACGATTTTCTTGGTTTTTAAATCAGCATTTTTAAAGAAAAATGTTCAAATTTTACTTTTATAAGCATAAACGATAAGGTTTGGCTATGCTTTTGCTCATTTAGGTACCATATATTTTCCTTTTTTTCGTAAATTTTGTAAATAACGCTTTATAACTCTTAAAATTTCTATGAAAATCAACAAAACTAGTGATGCAGTTTAAAAGATGGGTAAATTTTAAAATTAATTTAAAAAAAAACATTTTAATTTGCCCCCACCGTTCCAGAGTTATACTCTTTTAAAGCTTTGTACCCCTTGCATGAAACTAATTATTAATAAAACTAATAAACTTTTTTGTTTTCAATGCTATCGCTCTCAAACTTGTTACTGATCAATAATATATGCTACCACACAATTCTACCAAGTTTGTTCCAAATCGGCTGACTATAGCATATAGCTGCCATAGGAATAATCGGCCGAAAAAGTAGTTTTAGTGAGAAAAACTTTTTTGTCTTTAACGCAAACATCCCCAATTCTTGTATTTCTAAGTTTTCTATGCTTTCACATAATTCCACCAAGTTTTATGAAAATCGGCCAACTATATAGTATAGCTGCCATACAAAAGTTATGTCTGAAAAAAGTCTTGGTAGGAACAACTTTTTTGTTTTTAATGCTATCTCTCCCAAACTTGTTACTGATCAATATTATATGCTACCACCCAATTCTGCCAAGTTTGATACAAATCGGATCACTATAGCATATAGCTGCCATAGGAATAATCGGTCGAAAAAGTAGTTTTAGTGAGAAAAACTTTTTTGTCTTCAACGCAAACGTCCCCAATTCTCGTATTTCTAAGTTTTCTATGCTTTTACATATTTCCACCAAGTTTTATGAAAATCGGCCAACTATATAGTATAGCTGCCATACAAAAGTTATGTCTGAAAAAAGTTTTAGTGGGAAAAACTTTTTTGTTTTCAAAGCTATCTCTCCCAAACTTGTTACTGATCAATATTATATGCTACTACATAATTCTACCAAGTTTGATCCAAATCGGTTGACTATAGCATATAGCTGCCATAGGAACTATTTGTCCTTGACCGCTCCCCAAAGATAATAGTCTAAGGGTGTCAGATCACAGCTTCTTGGTGGCCAATTCACATCTCCATATTTGCTGATTATTCGATTTTCGATGAAAGGGCGGAGAAGATCGATTGTGGCGACGTCTTGTTGAAACCAAATATCGTCCAAGTCTTCCGTTTCAATTTCCTCGAAGAACCAATCACTTAACATTCACCATTCACGGTCACGGTGGCTCCTTCTTCATTTTCATTTCAGAAAAATGATGACCAATGATGCCTCGAGACCAGAGCTCGCAAAAAACTGTTAACACTATCAGCGTGTCTGTGTAAAACTGTTCTGTTACAGACACAACGGAAAGGGGTTGCAAAAAGACACTTTCAATTCTGTCTTGCTCAATAGCTGTTTCCGCTCAACCAAAGATCGCTTTTTTCGTTTCTGTCGGCCAAGCGCCGACCCCAGCAAACCAAATTCGGAGCGCTCCAAATTATGTGTCTGAAAAGAGCCGAGCTTAAGAGCGTTTTTGGAGTAAACACATAAATTTGAGGACTGGGACTTGTAAACCCAGCAAACAATATGTGCGTTTTCCGACACTTTTCGGACACTTTTTTATGAGCATTAACCGTCATAATGTGCACAAAAAAGAGTCGGGAATGAGCGTTTTTTTTTATATAACCGGGCGCACTTAATGTGGAAGATTTCTGAGTCCAATCTGACTCTTTTCTGACACAGATATAAATGCTTTCACCTTCCCAATGAAGCATAGAAAAACCTCATAAAATACACATAAAAGTTACTTTTCTAGGCGCTTGAAGGGCTACTGAAAGGCTCTTTCCACAGGCATATTGGATTGCAAATCTGATTCGTGTTGTAAGCCTACCGCCTACCACACGAACAAAACAATTAACACTTTTTGCTGACACTTTTTGTGTTTTGCTCATTTGAAGACAGTTTTTGCGTGAGAGCTCGCTCTCAACTGTCCCTCTCAGCTGTTATTGGCAGACCGTCTCGTTTGTTTTGATCAACCGAAAATGCTCAACAGAAAACACATAAGGAGGGAAAAAAAGTGTTTTGCTCAGTGAGAGTCAGAGTCGGTTTTTATACCCTTGCAAAGGGTATTATAATTTTGCCCAGAAGTTTGCAACGCATAGAAATATTCATTTCCGACCCCATAAACTATATATATTCTTGATCAGGGCGACGAGCTGAGTCGATTGAGCTTTGTCCGTCCGTCTGTCTGTCTGTCTGTCTGTCCGTCTGTCTGTCCGTCTGTCTGTCCGTCTGTCTGTCCGTCTGTCCGTCTGTTTCTACGCAAACTAGTCTCTCAGTTTTAAAGCTATCGAGCTGAAATTTTGCACAGAGTCTTCTTTTTACTGCACGCTGATAATATGTCGGAACCGACCGGATCGGATGACTATATCTTATAGCTGCCATAGGAACCATCGGTAAAAAAATGGGTTATAGTGAGAAAAACTTTTTTGTTCTTATTGTTAGCGTTCCCAAACACGGTCATTATTAATATTAAAAGCTTTCAAACAGATTTGCAAACTTTGGTCAAAATCGGATGACTATATCTTATAGCTGCCATAGGACCGATCGGTCGGAAAATGGGTCTTACTGAGAAAAACTTTTTTGGTTTCTATGTTAGCGTCCTCAAACTCGTCCCTTATTAATATTATATGCTTTCAAACAGATTCGCAAACTTTTATCAAAATCGGAAGACTATATCTTATAGCTGCCATAGGACCGATCGGTCGGAAAATGGGTCTTACTGAAAAAAAATATTTGTTTTCAAGTAAATCGTTCTTAAGGTCGGTGATTATTAACACTAAACGCTTTCAAACTAATTTGAAAAATTTGGTCGAAATCAGATGACTATATCTGCAGGCTGCCATAGGACTTATCGGTCGGAAAATGAGTCTTAGTGAGAAAAACTTTTTTGTTTTCAATTTTATCGTTCTTAAACTTGGCGATTGTTAATTTGATATGTTTTCAAAAAGATTCGCGAAATTTGGTCGAAATCAAATGTTCATCTGACGGAAAATCGATTTAAGTTAAAAAAAGTTTTTGATTTTTATCCAAGCGTTCTTAAACTCTGTCATTTCAAAAACAGCTTTTGCAAGGGTATAAAAACTTCGGCACAGACGAAGTTAGCGTGGCCTTCTCGTTTTTTTTTTTCTGTTTTGTCAGTGGGCTGATCGAACTGAAAAAAGTGTTGAGGGTTATTTGCGATCTCGAGTCGAGACCAAAATCCGCACCAAACACGTGACACATGGTGGGTGCATTGGCTTCTCGACAAAATGCGGATTTTCTGTGCCTTAGATGCGAAAATTTTGTTGATTAACATAACCACCGAGGTGGAAATGTGCTTCCACCCAATTTGCGAACTGTAGACGATTCGGATGGTCAATTGGCTTTAGCTGCTGCACCAATTGAACTTTGTATGGCTTCATGGCAAGGTCTTTATGCAAAATTCGCATCAAAGAAGTGCGCGAAATGTTCAATTGTTGAGATCGATGGTTGTTCACGCACATTTTCAGCAACCGCAGCAATGCTTTCGGTCGAGCGCACCGGACGAGTACGTACACGGGTTGGTTTATCCACCAACACTCCAGGTTATTACAATATTTATCAATTTGTAGCACTGTGTAATTCAATTCATGTTTCTATTGCTTGATCTCTTTTTGTGACTTAAAGTTTTCACTTGTAAATAATAATCAGGTAACAAAAAATATATGTATTTATGGGTTCAGTGGCAGTAGGCCTTGTCCCTTGGTCAAGGTACTCTAACTCCGGCCGAACAATTAACGGGCATTCCAATGTGTCTGGTTGTGCCGCTTGCAGACTGACGGGAAATTTCAAAAATTTCAATTCACAAAACAACAAAAAATTCACAGGAATGCGCTCAGTCACATGTGTTTGTGTGTGAGTGTGTGTGTGTGGCACCTGTCTGTCCGTCCGTCCGTCCGTCTGTTTCACCTTCCGGCCTTACAGTCTGGGCTCGAGTTTCTGGCTTTGGTTTGGGCTGTTGTAACTAAGTACATACCGGCACACACACATGGGTACATGGAGCAGTCACTTAAACACTTAAAGGGGTACAGTCTCGGTAGAGGATAGAGTTAGGTGCAAATGGGTTGACTTAGGTACACTTTTATTTAAAAAGAATGTGGTGCTTTTTAAGACTTTGGTACATTGAGGTACAAGAAAGTGGGCTAAGGTACAGTCCATGTAATTTAGGTACCAATGGGTACACTTGGGTGCATTTAAGCTAAATACTTTGGATTTTTTGGACAGACTTAGGCACTTTAGGGCGAAATAGAGTTGAAACTTATGTAAACGGATACATTTAAGACAATCAGATGTAATTTTTAGCAACATCTATTAACTTAAGTAAACTTGGGTACATGTAGGTACTACTTAGGTACATTTAGTTCATATAAATCAATAAAGAATACCCAATGGTACAATGGAATTAGTGATTTTTAAGGCGTTGACGCTACGTAGGTACATTTAGCTAAAAGAAAGTAGGCTTAGGTACTTGGAGATACAATCAATGTGACAATTTAGGTACATCTGTGTACGTTTAGATTAAATAAATTATTTTTTTTTTTGTAAATTTGATTATAAGTAAACTTGGAGTGACTAAGGCGCCTCTAGGTACATTTTTATTATTCAAACGGTAGACATTAGGTACATTTGGGTTAAATAAATTTGATATTTTAAGCATCCACAAAGCATACTTAATGGATGTTGTGCTTTAAAAGGCATTAGCGGTACGTAGGCACATTTAGGTACAAGAAAGTGTGCTTAGAAATGGTAATATAGGTACATCTGGGTACATTTAGATGAAATTAATTTCATTTTTGGAAGCATTATAAGTAAACTTGGACTGACTTGGGCACTTTTAGGTACATTTTGGTTTATTTAGGTAAAACAGAATTTAAGATTATGTAAACGGAAGACAGTAAAAAGTAAACAAAGGTACTTTTAGTAACATCTAAAAAAAACTTACTTATTTTTGGTAAAAATCAAAGTGGGTAGACTTAGGTACACGTAGGTTGTACTCTAGGTACATTTGAGTTTTTGAGTTTTTGAATTTTTCAGCAGCTACCGAGTTTAAGTAGACGGGGATAGACTTAGTCAGGTACCATTCAGGTACATTTAGGTACATTTAGGTAATATATATATGATTTTTTAATCATCAATAAAGCATACTTACTTGTACAAAGCCATGGTACATAAAAGGTACATTTAAATACAAAAAAACTAGTCTTAGGTACATAAAGACACAATCGATGTGGCAATTTAGGTGCATTTGGGTACACTTAGGTACATTTAGATTAAATCAATTTAATTTTTGAATCATCATAAGTAAAATTGGACAAACTTAGGTACTTCTAAATACTTTTGGGAACATTTAGGAGTAATAGAATTTTAAATTATGTAAACCGTAGACCCAGGTACAGTCAAGACAACCAAATTTGAGTTTTTACAGCATCTATTAAGCTTAAGTAGACGAAATATACCCACTTCAGGTACCGCTCAGGTACATTTAGGTTGAATAAATTTGATTTTTTGAAGCATGAATGAAACATATGTAAACTTTGGCATACTTAGGTACTTCTCGGTACACTAAGGTACGCTTAGATAAATTTAACTGAAACGTATGTACATGTGAGTATATTTAGGTACCTTGGGAGCAAGTAGATTTGATTTGTTATAGACAAACATTTAGGCACATGTACCTACATATCTTTAGGTACCAACCAACAGCCATTACCGACAACAACAACAACAACAAACACAACATCTTAAAATGGCGGAATAAATGTGATCACGCAGAGAGCATAAACAACGCCTGTCGCGAAAAAGTTTAGCGGTATTCAGGTTACTTTGTGTGTGTGTGTGTGTGTGTGTGTGAAGCCAACTGAACTATAAACCATAGAAATAAGAAGGACGTGCCAAGTGATAATAATAAAATAGGCAAAAGAGCAAAGAGAGAGAGCTACTTGTAATTTTCCTCTTTTGTTTTGTTTATTTTTTTTGTGGGAAGGGAAATCACATGAATTCCCCGACCTATTCACCGTAGGTCCCCAACACACACACACACATATGACAGATTGTTCCCTCCTCCCGCCCTTCGCGATGATTTCGTTGGTGTAACCAATGCGTTGTACGTGCGGCACTCATTACAAATGAAAACCAGGCGTATGCAACACCTGGGCTCAGCAAAGGTGTTGACAATGTAGGGAAGGATAGATGATGGCAGGATGTATGTGTTATTGTTTGTGTGTGTGCCATTAGTGTAGCTTTTGCAGCCGCCGACGCACGCGAGAATTGGGCAATGGAACGTGAGTGGAACAGACCAGACCAAGTTGCGTTGACGACGGGCAACTGCTGAAATTAATCAGAGTTTCAATCAAACAGAAAATGAATGCCGAGATTTGAAATGACAACACCTACACCCCCTCATTGCCCACCAATCTCCCAAATGTCCTGACATATCACAAAATGTAAGGGAAATGTGTGCATTCGCGCATTACGCGAATATCATTTAAGAACCCCAGCGAGGGTTGTATAAATTCAAATCGGTACCTGGGGAATAACCAATGGTACAGTCAATTCTGAAATGTAGCTAAGTGTACAAAATGACTGCATCAATTGTAACCACATGTGTACCCTACATTTTTGAAAAGAAAGTGCTACATACATTGTTTCAAAGTGTACCTTAAGGTACATTAAGCATGGTTTTAAGCACAAGATGGTAAAATTCTAACATGCTCTGTACCTCAGTGTACCAAAAAAGCTGTACCATCAATGTTAAATAGCTTACAATATCTATTCTAACTGTGTGTACCACCGATTTTAGGTATTTTTGAAGTTAACTAAAATCAATTGTACCTATGATACTTAAAATAAACTCAATATCCAATGCACCTTTATAAACCAACATGTACCTATGCTTGTATGTACCATTTATTGTACCTATATTGCTATATTTGTTGTACCTACATTTATACTTTGGTACTTTTTTGTTCAAAATTGAAAATTTTGTGCCTTAAAACACCCAGCCTACCATCGATGCTTAAAAATTTAAAATGTATACATTGTACCCACAAATAACCAAGCTTTTAAGTAACTTTAATGACTCATAAAACTAATTGTACTCTTGTATATGTACCTTTGTACCATGAATGTTTCTAGAAATCACATTATCAACTGTACCCAAGTGTACCCACATGTTTTAGCGTGCCATTCAGGCTTCAAAAAGTTCAATTTTTATTAAAACTAAGCGTACCAGCATGTACCTAAGTAAATAGCCTCGATGCTTCAT
The DNA here is from genome assembly GCA_037044535.1 of Lordiphosa magnipectinata. Lineage (NCBI taxonomy): Eukaryota > Metazoa > Arthropoda > Insecta > Diptera > Drosophilidae > Lordiphosa > Lordiphosa magnipectinata. Next base: position 19,885 of record JBAMBO010001217.1, read on the forward strand.
ACAATTCCAGTTTCCATTGTACCCAAATGTACCTTAAAAGATTTTAAAGCAACTATGTACCATGGATGCTTGAAAAAACAACTCCTCTGTTGCCACATCATGTACCCAAGTGTACCTAAATATGTCTAAATTGTTCAAAAACTACAATTGTAATGTAAACTAAGTGTACTAGCATGTACCTAAGTAAGCAGCATCGATGCTTTATAAAATCACAAGTCTCCATTGTACCCAGGTGTTCCTTACAAGATTCTATTGTAACTATGTACTATGGAAGCTTGAAAAAATAACATTTCTGTTGCCACTACATGTACCTAATTGTACCTAGATGTACCTAAGCTTTCCATAACCATAATTTTAATTAAAACTAAGTGTACCAGCATGTACCTAAGTAAGTAGCAACGATGCTACCTACAATCCCAGTCTCCATTGTACCTAAAAATACCATAAAAGATTTTAAAGCAACTTTGTACCATAGCTGCTTGAAAAAATAACTCTTCTGTTGATACAACATGTACCTAAGTGTACCTAAATATGTCTAAATTGTTCAAAAACTACAATTTTAATGTAAACGAAGTGTACAAGCATGTACCAAAGTAAGCAGCATCGATGCTGTATAAAATTACAAGTCTCCATTGTACCCAAGTGTTCCTTACAAGATTCTAGTGCAACTATGTACCAAGGATGCTTAAAAAAAGAACATTCCTGTTGCCACAACATGTACCTAATTGTACCCAGATGTACCTAAGTTTTCAATAACCATAATTTTAATTAAAACTAAGTGTACTAGCATGTACCTAAGTAAGCAGCTTCAACTCAAGTGCTACTATGTACCTTAGATGCTTGAAAAAAGGCCTTTCCTTTTGTCACAACATGTTCAAAGTGTACCCAAATGTACCCACATGTTTTAGGGTGCCATTCAGGCTTCAAAAAGTTCAATTTAAACAAAAACTAAGCCTACCAGCATGTACCTAAGTAAGTAGCATCGATGCTTCCTACAATCCCTGTCTTCATTGTACCCAAATGTACCATAAAAGATTTTAAAGCAACTTTGTACCATAGATGCTTGAAAAATAAACTCTTCTGTTGCCACAACATGTACCTAATTGTACCTAGATGTTCCTAAAATGTCAATAACTAAAATTTAATTAAAGCTAAGTGTACTAGCATGTACCTAAGTAAGCAGCATCGAGGTTTCATAAAATCACAAGTCTTCATGGTACCCAAATGTACCATAAAATATGTTAATGTACCTTCCTTCCTTCCCTCTTTCTTCCTTTCTTCCTTCCTTTCTCCTTCTTCCTTCCTCCTTCCTGCCTTCTTTCCTTCCTCCTTCCATCCTTCCCTCCTCCTTTCTTTCTTCCAACGAATCACCGCCTACTCTTTGGCCAGTTAGCCAGTGTCACGAAAATCCGCTTGACTAAATTAAGAGTTCAGTTGAAAACTCAGTAGGATGCACTTGAGCACAACGCGATGGCTCACCTGCTGCTGGCATTGGGTGGTCCCTCTTGTGATTTAACACCCGTAACACTTGATGCATCCGCATTCATTCGAGTAGACAGGGATCACATAGCGAGGACTCTTCAACCGGTCCAATATTGTCCACTTCCCCTGCTCCTCCTCTTACACTGCCCCATCCAGTTGGGTGTGTGGCACTGCAATTACAATAATGCAAAAAAGAGAGAGAAGGATGCAGGCTCTGCGCCCAGTTGACCAAGTGATTATACGTGCTCATAAACAACAGAGCGCACCCAGCCGCCTGTAAAAGCCGGACAAAACATGAGGTAAAACTGGAGTATCATCAGCAGCAGCATCAACATCATCATCATCATCATCGTCATCGTCATCGTCGACCATCCCAGTAAGGACTCTGGCAGATTTATGGGCTGGACTTCAGTTTTAATTTAGCAAGACGCCAAATTATTAAGACAGGCCAAGCACCTGGACAGGCGACACCACACTTCTGCTCCAGCGGAAGGACGACAATGGAGACGACGACAACCAACAACGACAAAGTCAATAAATTTTGTGGCACTGGATTGGCCACACTGAGCCGAGGCTGAGCTGTACTTACTTAGCCGGGGCCCCGGATCCACTCGGTGAGCAAATGCACCTGCAGTCAGTTGGTGCTGGATGCCGCTGCCTTGAAGTTGTCCCAGGTGTCTATTTTAGTTGCTTTTAACTTTGTTATGGCCACAAGGACTCACAAGCTTTTAAGCAAAGTACAAAGGAGGAGGATGCAGCAGGAGCAAGCACACGAGATTCTCAGTTGGAGAGAGATGAGGTGGAATGGTTAATGGATGGGATGTCAATGGATGTTGTGATTTTTGTTGTTCGATGGGTACACTTAGGTACAGCTAGGCATTGAAGGGAACACAGATACGGGTGGGTACAATGGCTGTAGTGGTTTTTAAGGCACCAATAGTACATAAATACTTATAGGTACACTTTGGTACATGATTACACGTGTTTGTACTATGGTTGTTGGGGTTTTTTGTTGCTTTAATAGTAAAAAAGTACTTGTGGGTACCATAAGGTACATGCTAACACGTGAAGGTACAATGGTAGTTGTAGGATTTTTGAAAGCATTGACGGTATGGGTACAAGTAGGTACAACTAGGCTTATTTAGGTGCACTAGGGTACATTTGGGTACACTTTGAACTTGTTGTGACAAAAGGAAAGGCCTTTTTTGAAGCATTTAAGGTACATAGTAGCATTTGAATCGATGCTGCTTACTTAGGTACATGCTAGTGCACTTAGTTTTAATTAAAATTATGGTTATTGAAAGCTTAGGTACATCTAGGTACAATTAGGTACATGTTGTGGCAACAGGAATGTTATTTTTTCAAGCATCTATGGTACATTGTTACACTAGAATCTTGTAAAAAACACTTGGGTACAATGGAAACTTGTTATATTTTATAAAAAATCGATGCTGCTTACTTAGGTACTTGCTAGTACACTTAGTTTACATTAAAATTTTAGTTTTTGAACAATTTAGACATATTAAGGTACACTTAGGTACATGTTGTGACAACAGAAGAGTTATTTTTTCAAGCATCTATGGTACAAAGTTGCTTTGAAATCTTTTATGGTACATTTGGGTACAATGAAGATTGGGATTGTATACAGCATCGATGCTACTTACTTAGGTACATGCTGGTACGCGTAGTTTTAATCAAAATTGAACTTTTTGAAGCCTCAATGGCACGCTGAAACATGTGGGTACATTTGGGTACACTTAGAACATGTTGTGACAAAAGGAAAGATCTTTTTTCAAGCATCTAAGGTACATAGTAGCACTTGAATCGAAGCTGCTTACTTAGGTACATGCTAGTGCACTTAGTTTTAATTAAAATTATGGTTATTGAAAGCTTAGGTACATCTAGGTACATGTTGTGGCAACAGGAATGTTATTTTTTCCAGCATCCAGGGTACATCAGCATGGTACAATAGATATACAATTGATTAGAATACTTGACATAAGAGGAACATTGACAATGGTACAAGTACAGTTGTGATTTTATAAAGCATCGATGCTGCTTACTTAGGTACATGCTAGTACACTTAGTTTACACTAAAATTGTAGTTTTTGAACAATTTAGACATATTAAGGTACACTTAGGTACATGTTGTGACAACAGAAGAGTTATTTTTTCAAGCATCTATGGTACAAAGTTGCTTTGAAATCTTTTATGGTACATTTGGGTACAATGGAGACTGGGATTGTAGGATGCATCGATGATACTCACTTAGGTACATGCTGGTACGCGTAGTTTTAATCAAAATTGAACTTTTTGAAGCCTCAATGGCACGCTGAAACATGTGGGCACATTTGGGTATACTTTGAACATGTTGTGACAAAAGGAGAGATCTTTTTTTCAAGCATCTGAGGTACATAGTAGCACTTGAATCGAAGCTGCTTACTTAGGTACATGCTAGTGCACTTAGTTTTAATTAAAATTATGGTTATTGAAAGCTTAGGTACATCTAGGTACATGTTAAGGCAACAGGGGACATGGAGTCTTTTTTTGAACAATTTAGCTATATTTAGGTACACTAAGGTACATGTTGTATCAACAGAAGTGTTATTTTTTCAAGCATCAATGGTACCAAGTTACATTAGAATTTTTTATGTTACATTTGGGTACAATAGAGACTGTGATTGTAGGAAGCATCGATGCTACTTACTTAGGTACATGCTGGTACGCTTAGTTTTAGTTAAAATTGAACTTTTTGAAGCCTCAATGGCACGCTAAAACATGTGGGTACATTTGGGTACAGTTGATAAGGTGATTTCTTCAAGCATCATGGTACAAAGATGCATATACAAAGGTACAATTAATTTTATGAATCATTTAAGTTATTTACATGTATGGGTACATGTAGGTACAATGTATACATTTGAAATTTTTAAGCATTGATGGTAGACTGGGTGTTTTTAGGTACAATATTGTTATTTTTGAGCAAAAAAGTACCAGAGGATATATGTAGGTACAACAAATAAAGCATTATAGGGTTCTATAAATGGTACATACAAGTATAGGTACATGTTGGTTTATAAAGGTTATAAAGGATATTGAGTTTTTTTAAGTATCATGGGTACAATTGATTTTAGTTAACTACAATCGGAGGTACACACAGTTAGAAGTTGTTGTTGTTAAATAATTGCCTGGGAATTAGAAAATCAGCAACTACTGACCATTTAAGGCCATATGGAAACACTTGCACAGGTCAAATTGATGAATAAGTGCAGCTGTAGCTGGTTGCGAGTCCTGTTACGGTCGCCAACAATCACAAATGTTGAATTTGTCACGGTCGCCAAGTAAATAAAAGTGGGTTGAAGTGTTAATGCTGTTTGCCAAACGATAATTTGTGAACTTTTAGTCTACTGATGTACAAAAAGTGAAAGATGCTTGATTCGTGAACGTGTCAAGATTAAAGTCGAACTTTATACGATGAATGGAGAGATGACAGTTTATGTTGATGATAAGTACAGATGCAGCTGCATTCAACTCCTGACGCGGTGGACAGGTAGGAGGGAAGAAGGAAGGAAGGAAGGAAGGTAGAAGGTAGGAAGAAGTAAGGAAGGAAGGAAGAAGGAAAGAAGTAAGAGAAATACAGGGGGAATTTCAACACTTGAGTAAAGTAAGAAGTAAGGTAGGAGGAAGAAAAAAAGGTAAAAAGGAAGAATGCGGGAGGACTCAAAGAAGACAGAAAGAAGAAGGAAAGATTTTCCTTTGACTTCTTACCCAAATCCCATTCAGTGTGCCATTATTTGTAGGAAGGAAGGAAGGAGAAGGCGGAGGCATGAAGAAATGATGAAAGAGGGAGGAAAGTAGGAGGAAGAAAGATGGGAGGAAGTAGGAGGAAGGAGGAAGGAAGGATGGAGGAATGAAAAAGGAAGGAAGAAGGTCGCAAAGAGGAAGAAAGGAAAGAAGGAAGGAGAAACTAGGATGGAAGAAGGTTAACACTTAAGCAAAGAAAGAAGGAAGGAAGGACGAAAGGAGGAAGTAAACCTTCCCTTTGATGCCTTAGCCAAATCCCATTCAGTATGCAATTATTTGTAAAGGTCCTCGGCAAGTGTGATTTAAGGCCAAAGCGTGCGCGGGTGCGTGTCATGTAGACATGGTAATTTTTCAGACAATTACACACACTCACTTGCACCCCCCTCCCCCCCTCCGCCACTCACACACACCCATCCCACACACGCACATACATGATACATTTCACCTGCAAGTGAAATATTATTCAAAAATCTGTTACGCCCCCTCAAGCGCCCCGTTTGCTTTCGCGTAGTGAAAATTTATTAGATCAGGCCAAAAACTCCCACCAAAAACTGAAGCACTCAAGAAGAACCCTTTCCCATTCCATTTGCCTTTGAACTACATTAAGAAAATCACTTGAAACGGAACTCAACTGCAGCTGCTGGTCGAATTGAATTGAATTTATGGATCCCCAACCTCATATGTATGTGTGTGTGTGTGTGGGGGCGTGTCATTAGCCAGCAGAGAATGAAAAAGGAAGGAAAATGTTTTATTACATGTGTGTGTGTGTGTGCGTTGAGGTGAGTTATGTGTGGGCTCTTACATGAGATTTACATTATGCGAAATTAGAAGAGGTAGAAAAAAAAGGTTGGACTACATTAAGCTAACGCAACTGTACCAAGAAGTAACTGAAAGTGATGAATTGTAAGGCTCAATGCAGGTGATATTTCACTTCATTTCTTGTTATTTTTTTGGGGGCCCAAATTGATGGATGTGCAAAAGGGTCCTTTACGCTTAAGGTTACTTAAGGTTCCTTTTCCAAACCAAAGTCCACTCATTACTCACTTGCTTTCACTTGCTTTCCTTTTTTAATAAGCATCAAAATTAAAATTTAAATTTCCCCATCCTTCATTCACCTTCCCTTTCCAAGGCTGACTTTAATGAAATTAGATTGATTTTTATGCTGACGTCCATGCGGCTGCCACTCCTCATTTCCATGATGTTTCAATTTGGTTTGAGCGACTGAATTTATAATTTAATTTTTTTTTTCTGAAAAAGTTATGTTAAATTAAAGTCCCTGCACAGTTAACACTTGAGCAAATTATTAAACTTTATTAACCTCTTCTACATATGTGTGTGTGTGTGTGTGTGTGCTGTCTGCCTGGCCCAGCCATAAATTCTGTTCGCATTGCAAAGACAAAGAAAGTGTACACACGCCCCATTGCCTCGTCAACATACGGTAGGTAGTGCTTGGGGGGTGTGTGTGGTCCTGGACCAGCTTCAGCTGCAGCCAATTGGTAAACGCCAGCCACTTGTAAATTATGGCCAATGTCGCCGTCGAAAAGGCAGAAAACAAACTGAAAGTTGTGTGTGTGGGGGGGGGGGGAAACAGCACACATTCACATTTGTTGTCCTTTAAATTCTATCAAATTGTTGGCCAGGTGGCAGCAAACAAAAATTATCAAAAACTAATTCAATTTGCCAAAGAGATCATAGAGATCAGATGTGATCAAAAAACTTTGCAATATTCGAAATATCAGCTTAAAAGTAGGCAATATTTATACTCTGTACACAAGCACTATGGCATATTTTCACAATTTTTAGGCAAAGTTACGTTTTCCCACTCAAAATATTTACAGACCTAACTTTTATATGACAGCTATACTATATAGTTGTCCGATTTTTATCAAACTTGGTGGAATTATGTGAAAGCATAGAAGATTAATGAATTCGACGTTTGGGGACGTTTAAGTTAAAAACTAAAAAGTTTTTCTCACTAGAACTACATTTTCGACCGATCGTTCCTATGGCAGCTATATGCTATAGTCCGCCGATTTGAATCAAACTAGCCAGAATTGTGTCAAAGCATAAAATATTGATCAATAACAAGTTTGGCATCGATAACAGTAAAAACATAAAAGTTTTTTGTACTAAGACTTTTTTTCATACCTACACTACACTCAGAAAAAAATATTACCTAAAACTGTTGAAAATTACCAGAAATTTAAGTCCATTTTACCTAAAATGACAGCCAAGGAATATATAGACTTAATTTCAGGCCTCTATTACCTCAAATGTTCTAGGCAATAAATTTGATTTTTTAGGTAATATTTGACCTAAAATTTTAGGCAATGTATGGACATAAAACGTTTTTTTAGGTAGTAGAAAGGCCTACATTTTAGGCAATAAATATCCATTTTCTATATTTTTAGGTAGTAGAATATAGCCTTTATTTAATTAATCAAAAAAAAACAAACCAGTTTTATAGATTTTAAGGTTTCTTATTTAATATTGAAAAATCTTACATACTAATATAGCTTTGGCTTTACATAAGAACTTAAATTAAATTTGTGGATATAAATAGGGGGGGTTATTTATAAGCTTAAGGTCTATTAATTTAAAATTAAGGCGATTCATTATTTCGTAACTATTAAAATGTTTTCGAAACTATGATTCCAATTCTTGTCAAAATATAAATACGTTTTCATCCATTGATATAACATCCCGAATTTCGTAAAAAGAAAATATGTGGTTGTTAAAAAGAATAACAGACCCACTCTTAAAACAGAAACCAAACTTTTTTACGTACAAATAGCTTCTTGCTGTGGAAAAATCTTTTTCTGGAAAAGTTATTTGAAACTGATCAAATGCGATAGAATTTTTAAAAAGACATGTTGATTTACTGAATGATAAATGTTTTTTTTTTTAATTTAACATTTTGTTGGCGTAAATGAAATTGTACTTTACTGATATTGAATATGTTAAATTTACTCGGCAATTAATATTTTTACAATATGATTTGAGTTCTCGATGCTTAGATTCGAATGGAAACGTCCAAAGGTATCTTAAAGGTTCAGACATTTGTATGATTTGTGGATAATGGGTTAAAAAATGGTGTTTTGGCTTGAGGTTATCATTAAATAGCGCTGTATATTGTTTATTGTGAATAATAATATGATTTTGCAAGTTCAATATATCCCATTCTGAATATTGAAATAGAAAAAAGCAAGTCCAAGAGCTCTGATAAATTAAGCAGAAAACTCCATACTTTGTTGCCCTAAGGAACCTTATCTCCAACAAAATGTGTGAAGTGATGAACTAGTGGCAGAATATTAATTGGTGGAGAGGTATTACCAATTTCTGTTTCCCCATATGGGAAAGATTGTTTGCGTATGTTGAAGAACTCTAAATCGAATATGTTTTCTTTTATAAAATATAAAAGAATATGGCAAATATCATAATTAAAAATGCCCTCAAAGACATCGTGCAACAAATCGGAAGAGTAATTGTCTAAAATTGTGAAATTATTAATTTTATTGAAAATAGAGTTCTCACGAACCCCAGACTCTGCCACATTACATTCTAGACAATCCTAAGTATAGTTTTCTTTAGTTCTCATAAGTAATTGATCAACTAAAAAGGAAAAATGAGTGTCTTTTCTTATATTTAATATTATTAAATAATTAAAAAATGGTATGGTAATTATAATTCTTAAATATATAAAATAAATTCATTCTTAACTTGAAATAAAGGCTTTCTAAAAATTTGTTTATAATTTTTTTTATTTATATATATGAAATAATAATACTCAGTTTAGGAAAATGACATAATTTTGAGGTAAAAGATTCCTAAAAAAATTTAGTCCTAAAACAAGATTTTTTAGGTAAAATTCCCTATATTTTGGGAAATTATTGCCTGAAAATCACATTTTAGGTAATAAAATCCATTTTCTTAAAATTAAGGGAAAATCTTTTTTCTGGGTGTACCTTTTCTATGGCCGCTTTACTATGTAGCAGTCACATTATCGAGCGAAAGCAATGGAGGAAACTGAGAAGATTTGAGTTTGGAGTTAACGAAGTTATAGAATCTTTTGGGGTTTTGCTGAAAGCTTATCTTGCAGCTAAGCACATAATTATTGTAGCATTCTGAATTATGCAGCAAAAACTTTTAAAGGGGCCACTGAATATCTAGAGAAATCTAACTGAGAACCGTATTTTTTACTTTTCGTAAACTATGGGGAAGAGCGCATGCGAGAGGGAGTGTACGAAGCTGGTACATGCACTTTTAATACATTATAAATAGCCTTATAGAATGACTTGGTGGCTTCCTTAATATGTCGACATGTATCAAGAAAGGACCAATCGCACGTTGACAGTGCCTCTTTCAGGGATGTAACATTAACTTTACGAAAGCAATAAGATTGATTTCGTTGGGTCGAGATCTCAGCGCAGTTCGGCGTATCAAGTTCAAAACTAAGCTCAATAGTAGGGTGATAAATATCCTCCGGTAGAGAAAATGGTGGAACCCTAGATACTGCAGAGTTGGATGATGTAATTTTCCTGTCCAAGAGACAGCTCGGACATTAAATCGGCAAAATCGTCTTGGATAGATAGAAAAAGTTCGTCGGAATTATCATTAGGTGACCAGGATACATATGTGAGAAATATCAAAGTCCCCAACGACTACTAAACGATCATATGTCGAATTCGTTCAGCGTGAATAAGATAATTTGTCCGATTTTCATCAAACTTGGTAGAATTATGAAAAAGCATAAAAAAACTAATAAATACAAAGTTTGAGAACATTTGCATGGTAAATAAAAAAGTTTTTCTCACTAAAACTAGTTTTAGGACCTTTCGTTCCTATGGCAGCTATATGCTTAAGTCATGCGATCCGACCGGTTCCAACGAATGTGCAACGTATTTGTACCTCAAGACTTCGCGCAAAGTTTGGTTAAGATAGCTTTAAGACTGACGGAGGAGATTGCTTAGAAACAGACGGACGGACAGACGTCAGCTTGTCATGCTGATCAAGAATATATGTATATACTTTATGTGGTCGGAGATGATTCCTTCTATGCGTTGCAAACTTCTGGGAAAAATTATAATGCACTTTTCAAGTATATAACAAGAAAGAAAGTCGATCAAGCCCGACTATAACATACTCTGTACCCTTAATGTCGCAGCTCGCAATTGCTCACGAGTTATACGCGCTCATCTCTAAGTATCTTTCTCTCTCTCTCTCTCTATCTGATTAAGATCGCCTCTGTTGAACGGTGGGGTGAATGGGGTGTGTTAACTGGCCGTTTTTTGTTAATAACTTGTCTCGTTTATCCGATCTTTATCATTCCTTCAGCAAATCGATAAATAATCTTGATTACTAAATATGTCTAGAAAGTACAAGTACCTTCTATCTACAAAACTGTGGGAGATATGACGTGTTTTCTAAATTTCGGGGGCGGGAGTGGGCGTGGCCAAAATTAAAAATAAACTTTATCTGCCTGCAAGTATAAGAAGTACATGTCCCATACATGTCAAACCACTATCTCTTACCATCTCTGAGATCTGTGCGTTCATACAGACGGACGGACAGACAGACAGACGGACATGGCTATATCCACTCGGCTGTTGATGCTGATCAGGAATATATATACTTTATGGGGTCGGAAATGATTCCTTCTCCCTGTTACATACTTTTGCACAAACTTAATATACTCTATGTACCTTTGGTACAGAGTATAAAAAGGTTGTGTGTCATGGGACGTACTGAATTCACAACTTGACCTCATGGCAGCCACTCTACAATTGATATCACTAGGCAACAAGGTCCAAAGTATATTGAAGGGTTGGTGGTGATTCTAGATGATTTTCGAAATGGTCCATCACGTCGAGATTTTTAGTAATTTGAGCATAAAGTTGCAAAAAAAAGCCTGTTTTGTCTCTTTTAAGACGCATTTTGTGGGCAACCTATACTTTTGTTTTGACTTTTTTTTATATTATCGAAAGTTACTATTTCTTAACTTTAAAATAAACTATTCCAAAGAAATGCACGATTTTTTTTAGCGTACGAAAATCATCTAGAATCATCACCAACCCTTCAATATACTGGCAAAAAGTCTAATTTTGTTTCCTTGTGTATTCAATTCAAATTGGCGCTTCATTCTTCCCCCCCTCTTCCACTGTTCATTCACTATTTCCCCCTCGTCCCCCGTTTTCACTCACTCTTCACACCCTCTTCAGCACCCCTCATTCTTTGCTCTACACGCATACCTTATTTGTGTGAGTGTGCGTCGTTCACTCTCACGCTCACTCTCTCTGAAGCGCTTAGTTCACCATGTTGCCTGATACATACTTATTCGTTTTACCTTATTCGTTTATCCATGGCACGCACATTGATCAAGAGAGTATGAGAGCAGATGTGAGAGTAGTTCAGAGTGCAACTGTTATGGTTATAGAGAAATGAGAGAGGACAAAGCAGCGAGTGTAGATTGTTGTTAGTGTTTGTACTCTCTGTTCGTTTTCTTCTTTTGACAAATTCCCATTGCTCATTTTAGTACACCAAACAAACTTTGTTTTTGGCATTTTCACCCACTTCGCGGTCAAATTTTCTTTTATAACTAAACGAACGTCTATGCCAAATCTTATATCTCTACGGTAAGCGGTATTCAGTCAGTCAGTCGGGCCTACAGATCTATAAGTATAGATAGGGTCGAAAATGATTCCTTCTTCCTGTTGCATACATTTTCAATGGGTATAACTTATAAAAAGACCTTTCTTTTATATGACAGCTATACCATATAGTTGTCCGATTTTTATCAAACTTGGTGGAATTATGTGAAAGCATAGAAAACTAATAAATTCGACGTTTGGGGACGTTTGAGTTGAAAACTAAAAAGTTTTTCTCACTAAAACTACTTTTTCGCTATACTTACTAGCTATATACTATAGTCATCAGATCCGGCCGGTTTCGACAAATGTGCAGCGTCTTTGTACCAAAAGACTTTGTGCAAAGTTGGGTTAAGATAGCTTTAAAACTGACGGAGTAGATCGCAAAGAAACAGACGGTCAGACCTGGCTATATCAACTCAGATCATCATGCTGATGAAGGATATATATATACTTTATGCGGTCGGAGATACTTCCTTTTATGAGTTACAAACATCTGAACAATTTCAATATACCCTCTACAAGGGTGTATAAAATTATACATTTAATCAGCACGGTTGTAGATATTGATTTGTACTGACTCGCTCTTGTCGAGCGATCTTGCTTTTATTTCTAAATTTCTTATCCCTTAATTTTGATTCTTAAGTAACGTCAATTGCTTTCCACCGGATAACGTCTTCAAGTGGTGTCTCGGCTGGGCTGATTCTTGTCACTGCCGCTATTAATATTTAATGCTATTACAAAAGGTGGCATGTTTATGACATAGGCTGAGTTATCTAAATATGAGATTTACACTACGTGAGGGCCGAGTTGAATATCATGTTCAAGTTGGAACAAGGGTATAAAAATGTATAAAACTGACACCTTACAAAAGCTTGAAATAGATCAAGTTGATGTATAGGTAGAATACGTAGACAGAGCCAATAATTTAGGATTTACTTTTAACAATAGTTTAATTTGGGAAGATCATATAAATCAAGCACTTGGCCAAAAAGACGGCCTCATAGCAGTTCATACCCACACAAACAAAAGAAATAATATCAAAAGCTTGTCTTTTACCAAAACTTTTTGATGGACTAGAGGTTTTCGGAAATTGCAATGTGCAGGCAAAGGCAACGACATCGCTAGGTACATCTTTAAAAAAAACTCGAAGTGACCTCATCTCAGCATTCTCTGAACAAATATAAAACATCAACCCATATTCATGGATTGGCTTGAGAGTCTTTATATATATTCTCACAAAATTATAACCACAGAGGAACCCTTCTATCTCAATCTCAAGGAACCTAATATCTATTAACATCTGATTGCCAATTCTTTCCGCATGCTATTCGTCACGTACACTTATTTAGGGAAAGACTAACTGCGTCTATATGGTTGGCATAAATACCAGCATATCCGGCTCAAAGGACCAATGCTGCTGTTGGGCTTTGCAAAATCCCAAAATCACATGGTCATGTCATTATAAACACTTTTGTAAGCTGTAAGGCAAATTATAGTTGCGATTCTCCAATAGCAGCATTGATCCTTCGAGCCGGATATTCTGTATATATGAGTTCTACAATTGTAATTTTTGTGCTCTTATTCGTTTTTTTGGTGGGGAAATAGTCTCAGCTTGGAGCAGAAATTTCATTCTGGGAATAATCTGAAAATATTCGCATAGTGTAAAAATGGGCCTGTCAAAGCATTATAAAACTTGTTGCCTGACCCTGCTTCTACTGCCATTTCAATCAAGTGTTTCGTTATTGAAAAAGTTTTACTTCAAATGAATATTTTGTTTTTGATTTGGTTTACCTTTCTATTTGCTGTTTACTTAACAGCTCCTTCACAATGCCAACGATTTATCTTGTACTTATCCAATTAGAAAACATTTCCATCAGTTCTTTCCTTTCATATTTCTTCAGCTGACTTAAGTTTCACTTTGCAGCGACCTTTTCATAAGAGTCAATGCCGTCTGCCTGCAGTTGGCTTCCATCATCCATCATTGAATGCTGCTGCTGCTGCTGCTGCTGCTGCTGCTGTCATGCTCCATCTTCATCTTCAATCAATTTTGGCTGCTGGCACCCTTGCCATATACACCGTACCCTGCTGTTGGCTGTTGCACAAATATCATTGGCGTTAATCCTTTTCTACATCATCAAGCAATTTCATCAAATAAATCCAAAGTGATTTGTATTTGTCACACAGTTTTCAGCTGCACGTTTCGCTTCGTCTGTTTTTTTTTTTTTTTAAATGTTGTACGAGTTGACTTCTCGCTGATTGACTATCGGTTTGACAACATTCTCGACATCTATGTGCATTTTATGCCATGTTTACTTTTGCCACTGACAGGGTGATTGAAAATTTTCGGAAAAACTATAACTGAACCAATGTTTATTATACCTACTACTATATATGTATATAGTGCAAGTGACCACCTCTTTCCCCCTCTGTCTGTAGCTTACCAAAAGGTCAAAGTTGAATATTGAATAATAAACGTGAATGGCAAAATGTCAGCATGCCAGTTCTTATTAGGTCAGAGCTTTAGCTTACGGATTTGATTTGCTGTAGCCATGTCAACGCTGCACTTGGATAATATGTATAAAAATACATTGAAAGAAATTTGGAAGGACTGCAAAGGTGCCCTAGACCGCAGCCTGAAACTAGTTCTTCAAATTAGGAACCGTTCTTTTTGAAATAAACTTATGGTTTAAAACAACTTCTATTCGTACTATTCAGCCGGTGCATTGCCTAGCTACAAACTTCCGTTTCGAAATCTTCTTATTTTCCTGGAGTTTTTCTTCTTGTTTTCCTAAGAATAATAACTTATTGAAGGGATGACAGGAATCCGTGGCATTTGCACATTTACAACTATACACAGAGTGAAAAAACAAGTTCAGAAAATAGAACAAAATTTTATCAAAAATTTTGAGCACACATGTTCTAAAAAGTGCTTGCTTAATTTAACTCAAATTTAAGAGCAATTTAGAAGTATAGCTACAAAAGTGTGCAATGGCGCAATGTGCTAACACGCCATTTCATGTTGTGTTCGTTAGGTGCAAAAGGTTCTGGTTTCGCAATTCCCAAACAAGTCCGAATAATGTTTTTCTTGGTTTTTCTAATTTTAACTGTTAAGTCACTGTTAAGTCAAGTTTAAGTCACTGTCAAGTCACTCTTAAGTCACTGTCAAGTCACTTTTAAGTCAATGTCAAGTCAATGTCAAGTCACCGTCAAGTCGCTGCCAAGTCACTGTTTAGTCACTTTTAAGTCACTGGCAAGTCACTGTCAAGTCACTGTCAAGTCACTGTTTAGTCACTTTTAAGTCACTTTCAAGTCACTGTTTAGTCACTCTTCAGTCAATGTCAAGTCAATGTCAAGTCACCGTCAAGTCACTGTCAAGTCACTGTTTAGTCACTTTTAAGTCACTGGGAAGTCACTGTCAAGTCACTCTTCAGTCAATGTCAAGTCACCGTCAAGTCACTGTCAAGTCACTGTTTAGTCACTTTTAAGTCACTGGCAAGTCACTGTTTAGTCACTTTTAAGTAACTGTCAAGTCACTGTCAAGTCACTCTTCAGTCAATGTCAAGTCAATGTCAAGTCACCGTCAAGTCACTGTTTAGTCACTTTTAAGTCACTGGCAAGTCACTGTCAAGTCACTGTCAAGTCACTGTTTAGTCACTTTTAAGTCACTGGCAAGTCACTGTTTAGTCACTGTCAAGTCACTGTCAAGTCACTGTGAAGTCACTTTTAAGACAATGTCAAGTCAATGTCAAGTCACCGTCAAGTCACTGTCAAGTCACTGTTCAGTCACTTTTAAGTCACTGTCAAGTCACTGTCAAGTCACAGTCAAGTCACTGTCAAGTCACTGTCAAGTCACTGTTTAGTCACTTTTAAGTCACTGTCAAGTCACTGTTTAGTCACTTTTAAGTCACTTTTAAGTCACTGTCAAGTCACTGTCAAGTCACTGTGAAGTCACTTTTAAGACAATGTCAAGTCAATGTCAAGTCACCGTCAAGTCACTGTCAAGTCACTGTTCAGTCACTTTTAAGTCACTGTCAAGTCACTCTTAAGTCACTGTCAAGTCACTGTCAAGTCACTCTTAAGTCACTGTCAAGTCACTGTCAAGTCACTATTAAGTCACTTTTAAGTCACTGTCAAGTCACTGTCAAGTCTTTGTCAAGTCACTGTCAAGTCACTTTTAAGTCACTGTCAAGTCACTGTCAAGTCTTTGTCAAGTCACTGTCAAGTCACTGTGAAGTCACTTTTAAGACAATGTCAAGTCAATGTCAAGTCACCGTCAAGTCACTGTCAAGTCACTGTTCAGTCACTTTTAAGTCACTGTCAAGTCACTGTCAAGTCACAGTCAAGTCACTGTCAAGTCACTGTCAAGTCACTGTCAAGTCACTGTCAAGTCACTGTCAAGTCACTGTCAAGTCACTGTCAAGTCACTGTCAAGTCACTGTCAAGTCACTGTTTAGTCACTTTTAAGTCACTGTTAAGTCACTGTCAAGTCACTATCAAGTCACTGTCAAGTCACTGTCAAGTCACTGTCAAGTCATAGTTAAGTTACTATTAATTCACTGTTAAGTCACAGTTAAGTCACGGTTAAGCCACGGTTAAGTCAATATTAAGTCACTCTCAAGTCACTGTCAAGCCACGGGCAGGTCACTGGCAAGTCACTGTCAAGTTACACTGTTAAGTCACTGTCAAGTCACTCTTAAGTCACTGTCAAGTCACTGTTAAGTCACTGTATACCCCATTTCCCCCTCACACCATGCCACTCCACACATAACCCACCTGCCGCTACGGCAAATGGTAAAAGCGACTGATTTTGCAAATACAAAATACGACGCATACAAATTTGTTGTTGTGTTCGAGGCATAGATGGCAAAGAGAAGAGAGAAAACTTATTAAGTTGTTGTTTGGTTTGTCATATAAGTGAGCTATGCTCACAATAACAACGAATGCGCGGTGCGTGCATAGTTGTTGGGCACACCTGACTTAAATGAACCAAGTCAGTTGAAGCGGTGGGTCGATTCAGTTAGTGTATAGCGATGTCTCTGTTCCTATGGAATTTGGGCAGAGCAGCAGCAGCATAAAATGGCCTTCCTTCCAATCCTAAGAGATATGTTGTGTCCCTAATTCCAAAGTCCCACAATGTAAAGATACCAAATTAATCAAATAAATGTTTTTGAAACCGAAACAATATCAACTCAGATCAAGTTTTTGCGTATTCAAAAGAGTTTTCCCAAAGTGAGCAAAAGGGAAACCGTTCTTACACTGATTTTGATAATGCTTGATTTCAATGTTCTCGGATTCTTCCTCTGTGTACTTGTCTGACTGAATCCTAGAGTGAAATGGAAAGGGCTGAGATCGCGTATCTAGAGTCTAAAAAATCGATATAAAGTATAAACTAGGTGAAAAAATGTGGCTGAAAATATGATTTCAGCTCTCTGTGCCTAGCCGTTTGCTCTGAGCGTTATTAATTTAGTCTTCCTACATATAAGTTTAAGTAAACTGAACTTAAGGATAATTTCTTTATAGAAAAAACTTTTTTTTGGTTGTAGTCTGTTCAAAATAAGTCATACGGGTGTGTTCCTGAAATCTCTAAAGATTTTGGTATAAACGCTTGCATTTCGAATTAAAACTGCTTGACTTTATATGTGAAGTGTCACAAATATGCCCGGCTTCTAGATTAGATGACAAAAGTTGGGCGATTTGAAACTGACTGCTCAAGGCCAAGTATATTTAATGCGTACGGTTTTACCGACCTATGATCTAGTAGCCGACCTTATTCTTATCGTTTCACATATAAAGTTCTCATAACTTCTTTCCAAATCAAATCGTTTGTACAAAAATCTCTAGAGATTTCTGGAACACATCCGATACATTTTCTAGACTTTTGGCGCGGGTTTAACAAAATCCTTTCTTAGAACTTTTTAGCAGGCTCCAGGTCATTACTGATTTCATTTATTTATACCAAAACCAAGATTAGTGCAAGATATCAGCATTCTGGGTTTAGATTCAGCTTGTTCACATATACAAATGACCTTAATTTTGAGTCAACTTTATGAAATTTTGTAAAGCCAATTGTTTTCAGTGTGCTTAACTTTTATATGATGAGTGTCTTTTGCCCTTCTCTCTCTCTCTCTTACTGTAACCGTCCGCACATGGCATACATTCCGGCGCATCTCGTGTGCTTTATGAAGCAAATGATTGCGTGCTCAGTGGAAGTGCAAGTAAGTACATATGTATGTACATTAGTTTATACATATGTACATCTACAGGTACAAGTAGCAGGCGCAGTCAGATGCGGAAACATGGTACACAAATTTGCTTTTAAGCCAACCGGCTGTACTGATTTCATTTTTTTTTTTTGGGTAAGGTTAATCGTACCAGGGTACACAGATTATATTAAGTTTGTGCAGGGAGAAGGAATCATTTCCGACCTTATAAAGTATACATATTCTTGATATCAAAGATCAGTTTTGAAATGGTTACAGTTGGCAAGTTGGCAGATTTATTAGCCGTAGTCTGTCAGTATACGATGATGCAAAAAGAAGAAATTGTTTTTGAACACTTTCTATAAGGTCTTGATACTTATCATACTAAAAGGACCCAACGCAAGAGCAATATTCAAGAATCGGACGAACAAGAGAGGTAAACAGAAGTTTGGTGATCTATGGATCATCGAATTCCTTTGACCAGCGTTTAATAAAAACCAAAACGCCCTTAGATTTATTTACTATAATGCCGACATGGTCATTAAAGCAAAGTTTATGGTCGAATAAAACACCTAGATCAGTCATAGTTTGAATGTGTAGAGTAAGTGAACAAGTAAGGTCTATTGCGGTAAAATGTCATGTACTTGCACTTTGAATGATTTAAGTACAGCAAATTGTTTTGGCACCAGGCTGACAAGAAGAATACTATTGAAAGACATTTACACATTAAAACGTTTGATGAGGTGATTACCTGGGAGAGGTCATTTATAAACAGACCAAAAAGCAATGGGCCACGATGACTCCCCTGAGGGACACCAGAAAAGACATTCACTACTTTTGATGGAGTTGAATTAAAGAGAACTTTGATTTAGCTACTGCATACTTTGAGAAATCAACTTGAGAAGCGAATTTCTTGAATTTCTTATAGAGTGCAAGCATGGCAATATAGATTTTCAAACTTTCAACCTAACTCATTCTTTGGTTATGACTTTAAGCCACTTGAAATTGAGATTTAATGGAAAATGTCATTGGCCTGATTAAGCCATGTTCAGGGAGAACTGATTTCGATGCGAATTAACATAATTTGGTTTGTCCCAGCTCGTTTTGTTTGAATGTGAATGCATTTGGCATTTTGCGGTCACATTTGTGGCATTCAAATGCAGGTTCATTCGATTGCGGCAGAATGGTTGTGTGTGTGTGTGAAGCACACATCACATATATAAGCACAAGCAGTTTAAACAAAAGCTACATCAACAAAACGCTCATTTGAGTTTTCGAAAATAAATTGTGTCACGGTCGCCAATTTGATGAAAATTGCTAAAATGGCTAGCGGCTGTCTCTTAACCAGCTTTAAG
The DNA here is from genome assembly GCA_037044535.1 of Lordiphosa magnipectinata. Classification (NCBI taxonomy): domain Eukaryota; kingdom Metazoa; phylum Arthropoda; class Insecta; order Diptera; family Drosophilidae; genus Lordiphosa; species Lordiphosa magnipectinata. The sequence continues at coordinate 39,373 of JBAMBO010001217.1, forward strand.
CTGGTGTTAATACCAATATAGCAATCTCTCTCTCTCTCTTTCTCTTTCTGTTATGCTTGAGCACTAATCCTAGCATTGTGCCATAACAAAAACACACTTCAATTGAAATTCCATTATGACAACTTCAATGCATATTTTATGCCACATTTCAAAATAATTGACCATTTGTCTTAAGCATGTGTGTGTGTGTGTGTGTGTGCATATTGATTCATGTCATGCCTAAGTAGCATAAATATTTACTTAGTTGGTTTGTTGATTGATTTCAAATTAATTTGGCCATCAAATAAAACTGTTTCTGTGCAGGGGCAAGACTCTTTTGACCATACAAACTGTAATTAGAGAGAGGGGGGGGGGCAGCAGAGAGTGTGATAGGTATGCTGCCTGTGGCATTTTGACAGACTCAATGTGTGTGTGTTTTGTGGTGTGTGTGCGGCTAATAAGATTACAAATTATTTCGGCTAATTGCCACTGACATAACTAATAACAACTGCAGCAAAGCTCAACCTAAGCACAACTAACCATCATCTCTGCATCAACTCTGCTCACGTAGGCAGCTAAAGTCAAGAGAGTTCTCTCCGTGAAAGTGGTACGTGTTGGTTACCCGGCAGTTCCGCTTGCGCCTAATTGTATGCCATAAAATAATAATTACATGCTATGCATATGCAGAACGTGAACGATTCGGAAATAGTGTCACACACACACACAAACACACACACACACTGCTCCCACAACTCCTTTAACCAACTTTCAAACTGAGTTGCGGCAAACGAAGGAGTTGTGGGAAATGGATTATGATATCCAAATTAAGTTAGAACTGTGCTAAAGAGCACAAAAAGAACACAAGCTCGAAATTGTTTCGGTTTACACACTATTTTCATAACTGAAGACTGTTTATACGTACTCGCAACAGTGGTGAAGAATTTTCTCTATGATTTTCAAAGACTTCACAGCGGCTTTTAATACCGTCAACCGAAAAAAGTCTCCTGTATAAATTGGGCAAAAATCTAATATCCACAGAAGAGCTAAGAATGCTGAAAAGCTTATATTCTAATAATAAAACGGCAGTTTGGGATGGCAGTACTCATTGCAATGGTTTGATACGAATCTTGGAGTTAAACAAGAATGTTTGTGATATGTTTATGATATTGCTGCAAATCTTACTGGTGGAGTGCAAATGGTACAAACGCAAGTCAACATACTAATGTATAATACTAATGCGCACAGCCCGGAAATGCTTCAAACGATGATAGATGGTTTTTGGAAGTAGCTAGACACACATTTGGTGCATCTTTTCTTACCCTACCTCAGTATTTTCAAACATTTTTCAACTCGAATAGCAAATGTCAACTTTGTGTAAACAAAACTATTAAGTTTAATGAAAAATCTACTGCAAATTGTTCCAGTACATCGTAAAGCCCCATACGGACATCCGACGTTCGTAATTTAGTTTAGTCCCCGTGGAACGTAAGAGTAGTGTGACCAGAAATAAGAAAAAATTACGCCGAGAATTAAAGTTTGTGGTATTTTTAGTTTTACTGGCGGCTGGTCACATTGCACATTGGGCAGAATCGCCTTTTTTTTGGCAAAAACTCTAACTTTAAAGCTAGAATCTTGAAACTTTGTGAATTTACGACTCATATTATTTGTGAATTTCGAATTAATTTTTTTGGCGCTGCCACCACGCCTTCCCCGCCGCCCACATAAAAGACCTGCATTACATGGAAAAATTCATATTAAATATAAACATGATTATATTTTCATAATTAAAATATTAAATTATATGTTTTAAAACATATGTTCTTCTTCTAGATCAAAATCAAAATAATCTATGTTTTCAAACTCGTCCTCATCTCCATATGTCCAGTCTGCAACTTCTAATGTTGGCAACTTAAAAAGTGCAATAACTTCTTTTGGCAGTTTTTGTGCATTTGAAGACTTTCTTGAAGCGATGCTTGATAAATATGGATCAGAAGAATCCAAAGCACGGTGGAATACGTCTGTTAAGTTGTTGACGCGGCTATTTTGCCTGGCATGTAATATCCTATCACGCTTATAATATTTGTTGCGAGCCTCAGATGCGTTTTCGCCTAAGGAACCAGCAGGAAGTACAGATGACTTAATAATCTGAGCACCGTGAACTAAAATTTTGTGGACCGTAGCGGTCATTGGGTACCACGGATATTTCGTCAAATGCAGACGAAGCGTCTCTTTACAAAATTTTTGGAATTGAATCGAACATATTTCATATTCGCATGATATAGCTATTAAAACTATATATAGTTTGTTTAATAGCTCTTCATCGATTTCCAATATTGATGCAAATAATGTAACATTTGAAAATGCCCTTCGCGCCGTATTGCCATCGTTGGAATTTCCAGAACCATTCTGACTTGGTTTGTTTATATGTAACCCCATTTCTGACCAAAGTTTTCTTTCAATGTCCTTTTTGCGTATCAGCATCCTTACTGAATCCTCAGAATCCTTACTGATTCGCCATTTCTGAAGACCGACGCGATATGAAATATTCAGAACGAACTCCAAAAACCTAATCCATGCATGGAGAGGACTTATTCCGTACTGCAAAGTATTCGGTTTTGGCTTGAACTGTTGACTGTTAACGTTCGTTTCTTTTAAAAAGTTCTTTGGGCTAGCACCACAAATTGGACATGATTGTGTTGATTTTGTGCCTGTTAAAGTATTTAACACCTTTCCATTGATGAGCGTCATGTGTAAGTCGAAGACAACTTCTACATTCATTTGGTCCGCCTCATAAAGAAATGGCTTTAGGTGTTTTATTTGAGCATCTAAAAGTGCTTTTGAATTCAAAATGTGATCGCGACTTTCTTTAGTGAATTCTATTTTTAGCGGCCTGCAATACTTAACGGATTGTGGGTACCGGTTTCTCCAAACAATTCGTCCATCCTGATCCACCATTTGGAGTGGAATTATTGATGTAACAAACAAAGATTGGTCCAGGCTATTTGATGCGGGTTCATAAAATTTTTGTTTATAAACGCTCTGGCCGGTTGAACCGTCAAAACCATAGCTAACTGTTAGCTTTAATTTGGTAATATCAATAAATTGATTAAATACTGGCTTTTGAAATAAAATTATCCGAGATGCAGTATGGTCAAGTAAGTTGTGCAGCGGCACTTCGGCAACAGTTTCTGTGACGCTAATATCTATAGGCCGGCACTTTTCCTTAGCCTCCTTCACCTTTTCGTAACTCGGATATATATTGGAATTCTTTTCGATATTCTTTAAGCGTATATTAATATATTGCTGCTTGGAAAACGAATTTTCTATAAGGCCTCATCAGGTGATAATGGTATTGATTTTTTCAATGAAAGCTGCTCCGTTAATTTTGAACTGTCAGGAGAATTCATTGTTGTTTTCAGAATATGTGAAATATCTCTATCATTTGTCTTCTTAGCAGACATAGCAGCTGCATGAATTAGGAGATTAGTTGAATTTTCTTTTGCAAGTTCGGAAGCCAAATAAACTTCCCTCGTCATAAGATAGAGGAGGCCGTCCACCTTTATGATCACTATTATCCTTTTTTGAATAAAATGTTATTTCTGATGCAAGCCAGATAACATTTTGTTCTTTAAGCCGTCGAATATTTCTTTGGGCTTTATTCAGCAGTCTGTTGACATGTTGTCCATCAAAGCATTTTCTGGAAGAGAATTTTGAAGTCTTTCTGCGCAAACCCAGTCGAAAGTAGCGTTCATGTTGCGACATTTTCCCAACCAAACTTCCAGCAAATCGATACGACGAATAGTATTCTTGCCCACATCTATTGAAATATATCGAAAAACCGCAAAAATTCGCTTATGTTTTAAACTTTACAAAAACGTATACATAATAACACATACTACCACATAAGCACTTTTTTGAACCCAACTGTATCTTGCTAGATATGCTCCACGAAACACAACAATATTGAGGTTAGATTTGACAAAATTATGGTTTGTTAATAACATTGAAAACATGACGAAACAAAAGCACATATAATTGAACACATATATACATACCTGTATGAATATTTTCCATTTTAAAGTATTTCAATTTATCAAACCGTTTAAAAATGCGCGACTCCTAAATTTTAACAAATTTTGCAACCAGCCTGTGTGCAAACATCGCGTGGCAAACAGCTGACTTTGAAGGGCTGGTTGCATTATAAAATATAACTTAAATATTTTCGAGAAGGAGGGACAATTATTTACTGGAAATAATATTATAACCATAAAAATATTAAAAAAAAAATTTTGGGTTTATGACAAAAAAAAGGCGATTCCGCCCAATGTGCATTGCTCGATCATCTGTTTTTTGTTTTGATACCAAGTTGACTTATATTTGCTAGTGAAATTGGAGTAACTGCTGGTTGTGGCCCCATCTTCGAAGCTGTCTCCCTCCTGAGTTGGCAACAGCATGGACACAGAAATGCACTCTTCTATATCCACTGCAGAATTGTTCAGGCACTCAGCAGGAAGCAAGGGATCCGTTTGAAATGTCCTGTAAAATAATGAATCTTTCATTAAATTAATTTTCAAAAATCGGCTTACCTGCGCTTTGATGAGACATTCGACAGAAACGACATTAATGCCGCCGAATTCCCAATCAATGTTAACATCGTCCATAAAAGAAGGACTATCGATTGGCTCACCACCGGCACTACCAGTCTTCAACTGCTTTGCGCTTCTGCCATGATAGCGATAGCTCTCCCGCAAAGACTTAAAGCCTTTTCGGCAATCAGCCACTGTAACATATTGGTAAAAATTTTAATCGAATTGATCAAAGTGTTAATTTTTCACATATGTACATACCTTTTTTTTTGTATTATGGCGGCCTTTAGCTTTAGCTTTAGCACTTTAGCTTAATGCAGTCCAGCTGATCGATGAGCAGAGTGACTTAACGAGGTGCATTCTCAATGCTGCGCCGATTTACATAGTCTCCACAAATGTGCTGTTAAGCGTAACATTGACTATTAAGGGTGACATTCAAATTCTGATCTCCGTACTTGCAAAAAGTTCAAGTGGCGAAGTTGTAACTTCTGCTTCTTCTTCCCTCAATTTATGATGTCCGTATGGGGCTTAAGTTGCTAAACAAAAGTGGCAATAAAAATGGAAAAATAACAACTTGTATGTACCTTAAGTGCTTTTCAAATTTTGTTGATCTCGTTGGTATCAAAATTGTGTGGTGCACTGTGTTATACCTTTTTCAAAAGGTTAATAATGACAAGAAAATAGTCGTTGGTGCTTTAGTTTTGATATAGGCCGTTTCGTTTGCTATGTGATCTTCTATGTGGGGTTATTTTAGGCCGTCCTACTTGCTGCAGTTCCTACGCGTTTCGGCTAGCTTTTGCTGCCTTCTTCAGGGAGTCGGTGATTCTCCAACCCCCCAAACATTAACATTGGTCCTTTAAGTCGGATATGCTGTCCCAGATAGACACACTTGCTGTTTTGTTTTTCTAATCAAATAAGTTGTTAGCTATTAATATGGTTTTTATATGCTTGTCTGGGGTGTGTGTTTTTCTCAATTTTTTTCATTATTTTTATGATGTTTTTCAACAAAAGTCATAGACTGGAGCGCAAGCATTGCATACTTTACGGGTGCCTTATCAAATATTTAACGCGCTTTTCATTGTCTCGCATTGCCCCTCGCACTGTGATGATGTCTGTTTTGTGTTGTTGTTGTTGTTGTTGTTATTTATGTGCATAAATTTTATTACACATATGCTTTTGTTTATGCGACTCAACAACGACAATGGCCAACAAAAAGTTAAATGCAACATAAAATTTCGTTTTTTTTTTTTTATTTTATTTATTTATCACACATATTTTGTTTTGTGTTTTTCGCTCTCGAGGGCAAACAACAAAACCCACAAACAAAAAAAACAACAAAATAGAATAAAATCAAAGAATAATAAAATACGAAATAAAATAAAACAGTTGAAACAAATGTGAGAATACGACTGGCTAATACCTCCTAATTTTTACATTTTATTTACCAACAAAATCTTTGTCTAATGGGTGCCGCTTTAAGGGAAACTAGCAAAGAATCTAATGAAAATATGTGAAACCTTAGTCCTTAGCCTTATATACCTTCAAAAATGACATTAAAAAGCATCAAAAACTCGCGCAATAAAACTGCCGCACACATGGCACAGGGCATAAACCACAGACATATGCCACGCCCCCCCTTTCCCCAACACACACACACACACAGACACACACACATTTAACAGAAATATGCTAAATCAGCATATTTGCGAGTTTATTTACAAGGACATTTATAAAAATTTACGGCCTTTGCCGTAAAATTGCAGCCGCCGGGCAGGTCTTAAGATTTATGCCCCGACGATTATATCAAAAATACAAGAAATCCCCCTTCAAAAGCCACAGCCCTTTCCTTCGTCAGCGATTTCTCACATAATTCAAAAGTTGTTGGTGAACATAAAACAGAAGGGTTAGAGCGCAGTAACACTTGTTCTACATATGTAAGAGAAGAGCTATCATCTTGAAGTCGTTGGCATAACAAATATACTTAAGTTTTTTCTTTTTTTGTTTATTAAACGATCAAAGTCCTTGCATCTACATACCTAAACGAAGGTATTGGCATAGAAGCATAGCTGTTAAATAATGATTACTAATCATAATGACTAGATATTTGACTATTTCTGTTTTAAAGGCAAAATTATTATAATGATAGCCTACCTACAAAATTCCGCGAAATTTTTAACAATTTTTATTTAAGACTTCTAGTTGAGGTTCCTTTTTCGTTTTTTACATGTCCAATTCTCATTCCAAGATACAATTTGTGTAATTCTTTCAGAATTTTAAAAGTTGTGTCGATGAGAGAAAGCTCAGGTATTCCTCGATGGTTGAAACTACTACATTAGTTCCCGTTTAAACACAGCTGAGAAAAGATTGTTCCTCCTTTTCATGGCATCGTGAATGGCCTGCATTATGGCTCCCTCCAGGACTAGCACCTTCTCGTTTGAGGCTAGGCAGTAGATATTTCTTAGTATATGGACGTTGACGTACAATGCGCAGTACGTTCAAGTGGCCTATGCGACACCAAGCTTAAGCTTGTTACGCGCGAGCCCCAAGCAAAATAGCAGCCCACCTTCCGCCCAACCGACCGACAGGCGCAGCCACTAACGTGTGACACGAAATCGCGAAGGAAGAACATAAAGTAATGTTAATTACGGGCTAAATAAGTTAAAATAGAAATTTTTATAGCAGGAAGAGAAGCTTCAGAGTTAATTATTTGGTAGAGTTTATTGTAATCAACACACAGAGGACACGAAACGGTTCATGCAAGGCATAGTTAGTATTACAACGATGTAGTGATAGGGGGGTATAATTACGAGTCGGTCTAATAGGAACGTTTTGAGGTTAATTTGGCCAACCAACTCAGTTGAGTCGATTTCACCATTAATTAGTCTATGTATAAAGATTACTCCAAGCATAACTCTAGGGTTAATAAGGGAAAGAAGTCTACTAGAGTACAATGCTAAAAGGACCTCAGGATTCCAGCCCAAACCACGAAGAGCAAACAATAAAAACTGTTTTTGCACAGATTCAATTCTATTTTGATGGGTCGAATATTGCGGAGACCACACACATGATCCGTACTCGAGAATCGGACGGACAAGAGAAGTGTACAAAATCTTCGTCGTATAGGGATCATCAAATTCCTTCGACCAGCGCTTTATAAACCCAAGAACACTCCTGGCCCTACAAACAGTAGCCGTAACATGAGAGTCAAATTTAAGTCGGTGATCAAGAATAACCCTAAGATCATTTACCTCATTGGCTGAATCATTTAAGCACTCAAGTGGGACATTATGAAGCATATACGAGAAGAATTGTGGCAAGCTACTGTAAAATGTCATAACCTTACACTTGGAACTGTTCAGGTTTAATTAGATTATCTTTACACCAAGACTGAAATGCATCCAAGTTAGAAACCAAATCATTATATGTTAAACATAGTTGCACCTTATCGGCGTACATAAGCGCACGAGAGTGAGTCAAGACAGACGGAAGATCATTTATGAAGAGAGTAAAAAGCAATGGACCCAAGTGACTACCTTGGGGTACCCCAGAGGTAAACTGGATTAGTTTCGAATATTACAAAATATAACTTTTTGTGTTCTAGAACTTAGATAATCAGAGATCCAACTAAGAAGGTTAGTATCAGTTTATGAAGCAACAAGGAGTGATTAACAGAATCAAAAGCCTTACTAAAATCAGTATAAATGACGTCAGTTTGCATCTTACCAAAGAACCCTTTGATCACTAATGATGTAAGCTCTAATAAGTTAGTGGTAGTAGATCGACGCTTCACAAATCCATGTTGATAGGGTGAAATAATGGAACTACATAAATGTTGCAGTTGAGGAGATGTCATAATTCTCTCAAAAGCTTTTGGAATTGCAGACAATTTGGAAATACCTCTATATAATTCTCAACATCCGACTTATTACCTTTTTTATGGAGACGAATGATATAAGATTCCTTCCACAACACAGGGAAAGGGGATGACTCAAGAGACAATTCAAATAATTTATGAATAGGCTTACAAAGTACATCAGGACAAAACCTAAGTACACAAGCGGGTACTCCATCGGAACCCGGTGCATACACAGGTTTAACAGAGCTAAGATCGCAAAGGCTAAAAATACAATTAGACCCATTCAACTGATAGGGGTATGGTTGATTCGCAAAGAAGCTAGAAGGCGAGTGGGTTGACATAAAAAACTCGGCAAACAGATCGTCTATGGCCTGATCAGTGTTTGCTTTCGCATTAATAATAGTAGATCGGAGAGGCAGACGGACAGACAGAGGACGGACAAAGCTTAATTGACTCAGCTCGTAATGCTGATCAAGAATATATGTATATACTTTATGAGGTCGGAGATGGTGAAATGAAAGCAATTTCCTATCCACCTCTACCTTCGCAGACAACACTGTTATATTATGTCGCTCCCGTTGCCCTTGTGCCCGAGCAACGTCTGAATGGCAAACTGGCGAATATAAGTCAACGAAACGAAATGCATACACATTGCCTTTACCCAAAATACTAAGGACTGACCGGCATTGAAGCTCAACAATATTCCTATTCCGCATGACTTACCTTGGAATGCATCTAGACCAGCGATGGTCACCAGTACCCCCTGGGGGGGCGAAGACATTTCGCTATTAACACATATACGAGCCGAACGCATGCCGAAGCTGAGGAAAAGAGAGCAAAAAGCCTTTCAGTCGCTGGCTAGCCTTTGATGCTGTCATGTCGTGACAATTTAACTGCGCTTCGGGTTAGATTCGGCATTAAATCCACACCTCCCGCACAACAGGCCGACACACTAACCGCTCCGCCACACCGGCCACAAAATTAAAGAATAGTTCTTATACAAAACACTGCTAAAAAGGGTTTAAATAGGCATATTAAGATACAATCAACAATTTATTTATTACATTTTACAAATATGTTCCAATTATAGTTCTTGTGGGAAAAAGAAACCATAAAATAAAACAGAACATACATATTTATAAATATTCACAATTAGCTTTCATCAACACTAATTTTTCAATCGAAAAATCTGACAATGATTGCCGTCTTGGACTGTTGATGATCCCCGCAAAAGAAAATAGTCGCTCAACTGGCGCTGAAGATGTTAATGGCATGTTAAAGAATAAAAAAGCTTCCTTCAGCATATCATTTTTTTTTTTCAAATATCATCAGCACTTGAATTGTCATTCAAATAACTATGTAGTTGGTGTGGTTTGATAGAATCTTGTGAAGAAGGAGTTGGGAAAGTTTCATCATCTGCAGAAATTTAAATTTAAAATGATTACAAAAATTATATTTAATATGATTGATTATTTCTAATTGTAATCAATTAGTAATCAAATATTTTGAACTATAGGATTCTATAATCATTACAATTTTTTTTTAATATATAATCTAATTGATTACTAATCGTAATCCAAATTTAACAGCTATGGATAGAAGATAGAATATAGAATATGTACACCGATTTCCTGACTTCTAGTTAGTTACTTGAGTTACTTAGAGCTGGTATTGATAGATTGAGAAAGTTCTCAGAGCCTCAAAATGCTTGGCCGAAAATGCGTTCTAAAAATGAGCCTGGGACTACCAACTCGTTTTGTTAAAATCAACTGTTTACTAATAAACTTTTTTCTAAACTAATTCTATTCGTCACAGTATTTTACATAAATAGAAACACTTTCTAAAAGCACATGAGCATCAAAGCAAAGCCAAGGTGTTTCTAATTATATGAAATACTGTGACGAAAGGAATTTTTCGTCGTTCTGAGTACGGGGCTTAATATTGGAACTTGAGGCTGGAATTTTACAAAATCTTTTCTTATTGCTATAGGAAATTTTTCAAAATTTCAGTCATTAATAACTTAAAAACTAAGGTCCAGTTTAGACGTTATTGACGCGTAATCAGAGACATAGTTTCCGCCCGCAAACTTCATGGAATTACAGGTTTCCTGAAAAAGTACAAGTGAGAAAGTCGGTCAAGACCGACTATACCATACTCTGTACCAGTTCATTACTTCCTCTTCTAACTGCACAATATTGCTCGGCGGAAGACCGCAAAAGGTTCTTGATTGTATATGAATATATATTTTGGATCATATTTTCCTTTTGCCGGAATTATAGAAAGTAACTTAAGAACTGCTGCAAGAACAGCTTGTCCTTTTTTACAAGCAGCTGTGCTTGCTGCTTGTAAATACCAATAATCGCACGTTATCTTCCTCAGATATTGATAAAGCAACAGCTTGTTTTCACCGACTTCTAATACCCTTAAGAGTAAAGGGCATTCGGGGAAATGATGAAATGATTTTGCTTAAGCCACCCAGGATGTCTACGTTCAAATTGTTGCATTATTCGGATACATTTCCGGCACTTTATCGCCAGATTTGCTCAAAATATCCTTCATTCTTATACCCTTGTAGAGGGTATATTAAAATTGTTCAGATGTTTGTAACGCAAAGAAGGAAGCATCTCCGACCATATAAAGTATATATATATCTTGATCAGCATGACGAGCTGACTTCATATTGCCAGGTCCGCCCGTCTGTTTCTATGTTATCTCTTCCGTCAGTCTTAAAGCTATCTTAACCAAACTTTGGACGAAGTCTTTTGGTACAAAGACGCTGCACATTTGTCGGAACCGGCCGGATCAGTTGACTATATCATAGGAACTAACGGTCGAAAAAGTAGTTTAAGCTAGAAAAACTTTTTTGTCTTCAACGCAAACGCCCAGAGAATTTACAAGTTTCTATGCTTTTACATAATTCCAGCAAGTTTGATGCAAATCGGTCAACTATATAGCATAGCTGTCATACAAAATATAGTTCTGAATAAAAGTCTTAGGGCCGTTTTCTCATGTTCATGTTTTTGCTCAAATCGAAATCCATCTAGATTTTGCAACTAGATGGTTTTTGCCCAATTGGTTGTCTCATGTAGGTTGATTATAAATTCGGGCATTTGTGCCACGGTCACTCCGGGAGGGCTGGAATGGTCAAATACTAAGTTGGCAGCACCTCTGCACTCGGCTGAATTATGTTTTTTTTATTGCGCGCCAATTTTAAAAATTAAAGCAAGAATTTTACAGAGGAGGAGAAGGTTTTTCTTTTGGAACGACTTGTTACTATGATGGAAGATTCAGCAGTAGGTCGAAAGCTATGTTCACACAGGCAAATAATTTGAACAAATATTCATAAAATCATGAACAAAATTTCATAAAAAATATGTAATCCAAATTGTGGAACTTTCCGGCCATATTTGATCAAATTATTTGCGTATGGAACCAAAGTTTAAGTTTTTAATCCTGTAAAATTTTTAATCATGGCTATTTTTATCAAAATTTAGCCAAATTATTTGGATGTGTAAACTTAGCTTAAGCAATGAACTAGGGGAATCAGAATCTGCATCTGTAATTTCAGCAATGTGTGCAGGTGTTATTGTATATTAAAGGCACATCCAATATTTTCCATTTTTGGTTTACTTAATAACAATTTAGACTTTACTGTTTTTAGCAGCAGTTATTTTTTGTTTTCAAATATTTTTCAGTGTGACCATATGCGCGGATGCATAAAAATACTTAATTTGCATAAGAATGTAGATGGTTTTCAAATCAATGAGGGTGAAGTAGATTGCTACGAAACTCATCTAGATGGTTAGCATTGAACATGAGCAAAGTAAATGCATCAAATCCACCTAGATTTGCAAAATCACTAACATGAGAAAACGGCCCTTAGTAGGAAAAACTTTTTTGTTTTAAATGCTATCGCTCTCAAACTCGTTACTGATCAATATTATATGCTGCCACACTAATGTTGCCATAGCTTGATCCAAATCGGATGACTATATCTTATAGCTGCCATAGGAACCGATCGGTCGGAAAATGGGTCTTCGTAAGAAAAACTTTTTTGTTTTCAATGTTAGCGTCCTCAAACTCGTCCATTATAAATATTAATATGCTTTCAAACAGATTTGCAAACTTTGGTCAAAATCGGATGACCATATCTTATAGCTGCCATAGAACTGATCGCTCGGAAAATGGGTCTTAGTGAAAAAAACTATTTTGTTTTCAAGTAAATCGTTCTTAAAGTCGGTGATTCTTAATATTAAACGCTTTCAAACTAATTTGAAATAGTAGATCGACATCGGGTGACTATATCCTATGGTTGCCATAGGACCGATCGGTGAAAAATGGTTCTTAGTAAGAAATTTTTGTTTTGTTTTTAATGTAAGCGTCCTTAAACTCACTGATTACTAATTCTATATGCTTTCAAATATATTCGCAAAATTGGGTCGAAATCGGATGACTATATCTTAAGGCTGCCAAAGGACCGATCGGTCGGAAAATGAGTCTTAGTGAGAAAAACCTTTTTTATTTCAAATTTTATCGTAGTTAAACTCGACGATTGTTAATTTGATATGTTTTCAAAAATATTCTCGAAATTTGATCGAAATCAGATGTTTATCTGTCGGAAAATGGGTTTTAGTTAGGAAAAATTTTGATTTTTATGTAAGCGTTCTTAAATTGTGTCATTTCATAAACAACATTTGCAAGGGTATTACAAACTTCGGCACTGACGAAGTTAGCTTGGCCTTCTCGTTTTCTTTTAAATATCTTTCAGTTACGTCTGAAAGACCCAAAGTCTTAGCCCCTCTCTAAAGCATTCCAAAATAATATCTTCTTTGGGAGATCGACTCGTCGCATTATTCCACTTGGCAAGCAAGTAGGCACTGGATAAAAAGAGGTTGTGTCCTAAAATACTAAATTTCGCTACTAAAACTGCGCAAAACTGCATGACTCTGAGAAAAAGTGCACAGCCTTAACAAATCTAAACGAAATTTGGTAGGGCTTTGCAAAGTTGAATTTTCTTCAGAAAATTGTATTTGTGAGATGCCTTATGAATACCCTCAACATCAAAGACACCACGATTAATTTCTACAGATCAAAGGTACTAACACATAGTACTTACCCCAATGATTCGATTAGCTCTGTTAAATCCAAATTCGTGGTATGTAACATTGAAGACTGATGTATTTGTGAACTAATGAGAAACAAATTGTTAAGTTTTGAACACTTTTGGAAAAGAAGTTTAAGCCTAATAAATGGCAAAATTTCCTATAGTGCATACCTAAACGAAGGTTTTGGTATAGCTTTTAGCTCTCTGATCTAAGGCGTTTGGTCTGGGCGTTGTTGATTTAGTGGATATATTTTGATGGATTTTCGGAATTTGAGGTAAAGTTTCTTGAGGCTGGTTTTGATAGACTTAAAAAGTTCTCACAGCCTGGGAATAATCTGAAAATATTCTCACAGGCTCTTTTTTTTTGCGACTCATAACCCCCTTATGGTAGCATTGGTCCTTCGAGCCGGATATTCTTTCAAATAAATACCGATGGGTAACTGTAATACTTCCCTTTTGTCCCAAAATGTTGTAGGCATTACCTTATCTATTGATGAAAACAGTTTTTCCCAAGGAAAGTCCCTGGCCTTATAGCAGCATTGGTCCTTCGAGCCGGATATTTTTTGATAATTATACCGCTCACAGACAAATACCGTTGGGTAACTGTAATACTGCACTGTTGTCTTTACCTTTGCCATCGATGAAACCATTTTCAGCTTTTCCCAAGTTTCCCCAGGTTTCAATTGTGTTTGAGTGTGTCTGTTTGCCAACTTTCTAGCACAATTAACCGTATCTCTGGTTTCTACTTAGAATATACACCAAAAAACTAACAGAAAATATAAATTTTTGCTGCCAGTTCAACTGGGCGTATGCGTAATTTTTTGGGCAAAAAAGTTTTTCGGTAACCCCGCCAACATGTGGCAAAGTTGCCATAGCAATTCTCTGCATTTTGTGCATAAAAATTTTTGAACGTGGCGCGATTTGGGTGCTGCGGTCGCCCACGCAACTGCCTTGTCTTTGCCGCTTGTGGCAGCTTAAAGTGCGGGACGTGCCGGGAGCAATGCAAAAAGCAGGCAGTCAAAACACAAATTCCCATTAGCGCTTTCAACTGCCACTCCCATTCGAATGCTTTGTGGGATAAAGTTGAGGCGAACATATGGCCGGCTTCGACTTTGACTATTCATATTGCCCGTGTGTGTGTGTGTGTGTGTGTGTGTTTGCATAACAAAACTAACATTTTACAATAACATTTCCTATGTAACGATGTCGACGCCAAAACTGAAAGGATAAACATTTTGCCTGCGCTTTGAGCAAAATGTTAGGGTAAAGCCAAGGCAGCGGGTATTTTGGCTGTGACATGGAATGTAATTGGATCGAAAGCTGAAAGAATAAACACCTATTCAATTCACTTAAGTTTAAAGATGTGAAAAAAGCTTTAAAGTTCTCATCGAAAGAATTAGGCACAGCAATGCAACTTTCCTGGTTGAAGATGGTTTGGTGTAGCGAATACATATATGTATAGTGTAACGAAGTTTGCCAGCCAGGGCTTTAACTCAGCCTGGCCAAGGTCAATTAAAAGAAGTTTGTAATTCGCGAGGACTATTGAAGATGATAGGGTGATGTTAGAACTGGTTTTCTTCTAAAAATCCTCTACCAACAATTTCACGCCACTACAATATACCATATACTCTCGCAAAGTGGGAGGTGCAGACTAATAGACGGACTGAGAAACCACGTGGTTAGTACCCGACACGGTTCCACTGTCTGGCTGAAAGGTGATCGATTACGTGGTTAGTACCCGGCGTGAGTGATTCCGGCCTACGAACCACTAAGAGAGGGGACACTACTCTGCTCAGAACACTATGACTCCCTGAATACGCGGTTAGTATCCAGCTCGACTCCTTCCTAACTCAACGATATCGAGAATAGGGCCTATCACTCGGTTAGTGCCCGACGTGGCTAGCTGACGGCCTGACGGTACTCAAGAATGTGACAGGACACGCGGTTAATACCCAACATGTCTTACTAATATACTAAAGGTTCTCCGGGGCGGGACAGAACACGCGGTTAATAACCAGCGTGCCTCTAGACTAGCCTAAAGACCATCAAGGATGGGAAAGAACACGCGGTTAATACCCTACGTGCCTCTCTAGAACACAGTGTCTCTTTTTATACTCTGTACCGAAGGTACATAGAGTATATTAAGGTTGTGCAAAAGTATGTAACAGGGAGAAGGAATCGTTTCCGACCCTATGAAGTATATATATTCTTGATCAGCATCAACAGCCGATTCGATATAGCCATGTCCGTCTGTCTGTCCGTCTGTCCGTCCGTATGAACGAAGAGATCTCAGAGATGGTAAGAGATAGAGGTTTGACATGTATGGGGCATATATTTCCTCTACTTGCAGGCAGATCAAGTTTATTTTCAATTTTTGCCACGCCCCCTCCCGCCCCCGCAATTTGGAAAAAACGTCATATCTCCTACAGTTTTGAAGATAGATCATTCGTACCTTCTAGAGATACTTGTAAACAAAATTATTTATCGATTTGCTGAAGGAATGATAGAGATCGGATGAACGATACTCAAGTTATGAGCAAAAAACGGCCAGTAAACACCCACCACCCCATACCCATCACCACAGCATTCTATTGAACGGCAATCTTAGTGAGAGAGAGAGAGAGAGTGAAACTTAGAGATGAGCGAGTATAACTCGTGAGCAAATGCGAGCTGCGACGTTAAGGGTACAGAGTATGTTATAGTCGGGCTTGACCGACTTTCTTTCTTGTTCTTATTTAATTACCAGCATCCATGTCGTACGGACTCGTTATGCGTTTTCTACACTTTTGACTGCTCGCTTGTTATACCAAAAACCGACTCCCTCACCTCCGAAAAACTGATTCCCTACTCGTCTGCCCGCCGAAAACTCATCGTTCGCATCTGCCCTCCGGAGTCTGACCGTACCGTTTCTGTAATGTACACCTGTACCATTCCACCTCAAAGCTGACTAAAAATGACCATGATGTCAGCTCACAGTGTAATAGGAATCTGCACCAATCATCCATACGCGCAATCCTATCTTTGAGTGTACTCCAAAGAACCAGCAGAAGCACATATGACCTCTCAACATCCATATGCACACAGATGTTAGTATGCCTCAGACAAGGCATATGTAACATCCTGTTCCTTTGGACATGGGCTATATGTTTACTTAGCATGAAAGTCGGGTGGGATATCTAGCTTATGACTAGCAAAACAGCCTGTGGGGGGGGGGGGTTCTTGACTCTGTGACTAAGCAACACCCATGCATATAAATAATATCCCTGATACCTTAACACGATAAAAGAAATTTACAGAAAGATTGTTCGTATAATCACCAACTCCTGATTTAGCAAGCCCGATGTTTTGGCTGCTGCGCTCTTGACCCACCCTACCGATGATTCTTCCATTGCACGATCATTTTGAAAAATCCCAGAGTTTTTTACGACATCCGATTTACACCTTACGTTACTTTTTCTGAAATGTGCACAAAATCACTCAATCAAACACTCGTTCCGTTTTTGTAACTCACCCATCTTAAAACTCCGCCGAAGGCCTTCGTGGTTCTGGAGATGACTTGATGTTTTGCTATATGATGTTTAAACAAGAGCAGATTTATGACATTTGATCAGATTGAATTTGCACAACAAAGTAAATTCACTTCCTAACCGCTCTTTTATCAAGTTAATTTCTTCGATTTTCGTTGGGAACGCTTTATACGATTATGCCATTTTAAATACTTTTTGATCAACTCAGCTCAACAAAAATGAACCAAACAGAAATTAATTTAGGATGTTGACTTGATGACTGGAACTCCTCCTCGAACTTGGGTTCGGTTTAAGGTTAACTCTGCTGGCTATGCTGGATTTCTCCGATACAGTGCCAATGTGTTTAGTGCACGGCTGGGATAACGATTTATGTGACCTGGGAACTAAAAGCGAGCACGGTGACCACCAGACAGCATTGGGTGTTTCAAACAGTTGGTCGTTTGGCTGAGGCCACTGGTGCGTCTGGGGCTCCTGCTTCTGCGGCTGCGGAGACCTTTACAGTATCTCCTGTCGAGCTTGTGGCATCTGCTGCCTTAATATGTATGGTTTACAACCCTTTGCCACACTTTCACACTGATACACTGATTCTTGCTTTTTATAAAGCGTAAAGTAAATTAGTTTTTTTTCAGCGGTCTTTATCTGTTCAAAACTCTCAGATGTGATCAGTGTTCACGCAAATGCATTGGTCTGATGCGCCACTTTTTCCAAAGACGCTTGCCCGGCGCTGCGCAAAAGAAAAACCGTGAAGGTATGTCTTTACTTTTTGGGAGAAAAGTTAATTTTCAACGAAAATTAGACTTACGCCAATGAATATTCCTCGAGACTAGTAGCAAATCTCTTTAGAGTTAATATGGTTGATCTTGCGGGTCTAAAACAGCTCGGATGGCTAAGATTAAGCCCGGATTAATTTCAATTTAGCCTCGCTTGTAAAAATGGTTTGCGACTTCTCCTTTTTATGCGTCTGCTCTCGTCAGCGTTTTGTAGCAAAAGAATGCTGCCGGGAAGCCAGCAGAGGAAAGCAAACTCGAACTGAGTCAGAGAGAGCGCGCTCTCACGCAACGGTTTCTCTCTGTGCTTCCATGATCGCGAACAAGGCGTATTTAACAAGGTGGCAGCGACGTCGACATCGCCCTCTTTCCTGTTGCCTTACGCAAGGCGTATTTAACACTCGCTCTCTTTCTTTCGATTGCTCTCATTTTTCGTAAGGCAACGCGACGTCGACGCTGCTGCCACCTTGTTAAATACGCCTTGATCGCGAACAGCTCTGCCACGTACGCAAATAAGGTTGCCACTTAGTTTGAAAGATCGATAACATTCAAAAATTCAAAACATGACGTTGGGTTTAAAGTTCCAAAACGAAATGCTTATTCATTTAAAGCCGACTTGAAACCCATAGACCAGTAATTGTACATTACAGTTCCACGCCGAAAACTGATTGTCGGTCCCTTGGACCGACCTACGCCAACGTCGACATTACACCAGCGCCGCGCTCTTCTCCCATACGCAAAGCTCGCTCTCATTTTCTCTCACTGCCCCGTCAATGTCGATGCTCGGCGCGTGTATGTAGGCCTCACTCTCCGCTTTGGTGGATACCGTTGATTCCGTTGGTTTCCTGATAGCGACAGCGACCGTTCTTGCTCTCTGCTTTGGACTGCAGCGCAACTGTAGCTGACGCTCTGTGTGTCCTCTCATTCTGCTTTTGATGGGTACCCTAGTCCATGATGCAAGAAGCATCAGGTGGTCCCGTCCATGATACATCATGCTACACCCATACCTAATTTTTGTGAATGTATGTCGTTTACTCTCACTCTCCAGCTCTCTCTCGCGCTCTGAGCACAAGCGCTTAGTTCAAAATGGTGTCAGAGCGCCCAAGGCGTATTTAATAAGAAGGCAGAAGCGTCGACGTCGCCCTCTTTGCTGTTGCCTTACGGTTTCGAAAAATTCATATGTGTGTGTGTATACATGTGCATGCGAGAACAAATTTCTTTGAGTTTATTACTCTCTTGCTCTCGCTCTCTTTCTCTCATTTTTCGTAAGGCAACGCGACGTCGACGCTGCTGCCACCTTGTTAAATACGCCTTGCCCTGGGCCTTGCGTATCAAGCTGCTTGTCCGATCGACTCAACCTCGTGAGGCTACTGCGCAGATGTCGGGTGCGTTTGTGTGTGAGCGAAAGGACTGCTTGCGTGATGCTGCTGCGAAAATGCTGACGGCGACCAAGGCGTATTTAACAAGGTGGCAGCGACGTCGACGTCGCCCTCTTTGCAGTTGCCTTACGCAAGGCGTATTTAACTCTCTCTCTCATTTTCGTAAGCTCTCATTTTTCGTAAGGCAACGCGACGTCGACGCTGCTGCCACCTTGTTAAATACGCCTTGACGGCGACGAGGGCGTGTGGGAGCGAGAGTGCTGCGCAGTTGCCGATATGGTATAAGTGTATGTATGACACGGACACTTAAATGACTTACTTAACTTAAATGAATAGATAGGATTACGTGGTTTTGGGCTCCAGTGCCTATTTTAATGTAAATTCAACGAATGAATGTGACTATATTAACAAATAGGAAAATTTAACTTAAAGGAAACTTCGATTGTGGCGACCTGAACTTTTGGGTCGTCACAATATATGATTAACTAAAGATATACAAGCGCATGTTCGTGACATTTTGTCGCATATGTACATTAAGTACATTTTAATCAGCTCTCATGTGTAATCCGAGATCTCTTGTTTATTGTAACTTACATAAGCATTGCTAGGCACAGCAAAAGTGCTAACTGGACGAACTCTTTAGCCATTTCACATATATTTGTATAGAGGCCTTTGGCCAAGATATTCATGTACACACAGTTCAGTTGAGTTTTGCATAAATATCGCTCGGCGTGCGTGTATTTGCCATATAAACGCTCGTATCTAACTGGATCATCGTTCTTTCCCCTTGATAACCCAAATATCCAAAGAAACGCTAACTGATAACAGCGAAGAGAATACATTTTTATTAATTATTGCCCCCTGAGAAAAAGTATGAAATCGACTTTTCCGCCCACCCACACACACACTTTCTAGTGATTTGTCTCAAAGATCTTGTTGAGAAACTGAAAGGCTTTCTCAAAGCAACTCTCGGGCAATAGGTCCTTCGAAAGCGGTATATAGGACATGGACACATCACGACTCATTTTCGCCACAGGACGACGCAACAGTGTTAGTGGAAGGTAATATTTGATTTTGATGTCATTCAAGGGTATATAATTGACCGTGCGTCGCAATTTCTGTAAGCGATAATAATTATCCCAGTAACGGAGCTGCAGAATGCGTTGACGACAAAAGTCCGCCGTCAAGCTGCCCTCCTCGTCCATTTCGTATGCGATCTGAGTCCATATCAGCTGCTGTTTAGCTTCATTCAGGAAATCGCCATCATTCATATTCCAAAGACACTCTTGACTTGCATACAGCTCGATTAGCTGAAGATTAAACTCATATTTTAAATACAGCGACATCGATTCAGATTCAGAAGCTGAGGCCAATGATGTGGACGCCATTATGTTAGATTTGCTCCGTCTTTAGCAAAATTTACACCAAAATTCACAAAAAGTATTAGAGTGAAAAAAATTTGGTAATAAAATATATATTTTTATATAATTTTATTTTTTTTATTTTGTCAAAACGGCGTTAGCATTCGAACATGAACTTGAACAGAATGTGTGTTTGTGTAATATTTGAAGCGAGGCGTTATGTTCAAGGCCTACGGAAGTAAAAAATATGAAACATTCTTTTAAAGGTGTCAAAAATTCATTGTCGAGTAACAACTTTACAAATCTCTTTTTAAAAAACTTAGTATAAATTGCATCAATTTTTATTAGCTTTAACCATTTGAATTAAAAACCGCCAGCAAGAGATGGAGATAAAACGGGTATAGCCGGGTATTGTGTGCGTATGTGTGTCTATGTCTCAATGGCTTACAGCAGGGTGCCCCAAAAAGGATACAAAAATGGCAGAAGGAGGAGACAAAATGTAAATCCTACACAAAAATGTAATATTTCTACACGTTTCGACCGGGATTTTCAACCCATAACATTTGTGTAGCTTTTCTGCACGCCGTGTTTAGCTTTTTCATTTCAACACGTTACGTGAAGCTTTTCTACACGCCGCGTGTAGCTTTCTCATTTCAACACGTTACGTGAAGCATTTCTGTTTTCTCATTTCTAAACGAGGCGTGCAGAAAAGCTTCACGTAACGTGTTGAAATAAGACACGTTAAGTGTAGCTTTTCTGTTTTCTCATTTCTAAACGCGGCGTGCAGAAAAGCTACACGTAACGTGTTGAAATGAGACACAAACTTTATGAGTTGAAAATGCCGGTCAAAACGTGTAGAAATCCTACATTTTCACTTACACAAAACAAAAAAAATGATTGCGCGCACTTTTTATTAATTTATTTTTATTTATATGCGCGTTTAGAATTTACACATGCGCATTTAGGATTTCAATATCCACACGCGGCGTGTAGAAAACCTACACGTTCGTGTGGTATTCAGATTGCTGAATGAAAAATGTAGAAGTTATTTAGAAATAAGCTGATTTTCTAATGTAGTGTAGACTTGGCATTCGCCCACGCAGCATTTAGCTTTTCTACACGCGGCACTTAGATATTGAAATCCTACACGCTACGTGTAGCTTTTCTACACGCCGCTTGTAGCTTTCTCATTTCAACACGTTACGTGTAGCTTTTTTGCACGCCGCGTTTAGCTTTCTCATTTCAACACGTTACGTGTAGCTTTTCTGCACGCCACGTGTAGCTTTCTGCATTCTGCATGTGCAATTTAGCAGGGCGCAATACGTTTCGTTTAGCTTTGACGTTTCTACACGCGCCGTGCAGCCAATTTTGTTTTCTCTGTGCACCACCGATATTTTAAAGCGAAGCTTTTTTGCGGACGTTCGTCTGGGGGACTAAAACTAGCAAAATTTGGTCTTTGCGACAGACTCTTTTGCGTACGCCTTGTCTTTGCATTATCTACGGCTTTAACTATTTGCCGTAGCAGCAGGTGGGTTGTGTGGAATGGGAGGATGCGAGGGCAGGAAGAGGGGTTAACAGTGACTTAACAGTGACTAAACTGTGACCGAGCGCGCACACAAGCGACTAAAACATGAACTGACCGTTATATTTTAGTACGTCAGGAAGCCGAAATACACAAACATTATTGATTGATTCCGCCAAGCTGAACTTTTAACGATATTTTTTAAGATCAAACCAGAGCTTGTGATGCACACTAGCAATCACGGAGCGCGGTTCCTTGTCAAGAACAGCCTTAAGTTCTGTCGTCAGTTCATCTTTCAGCCGCATGTGTGCGCGCGCGCCCTAACCGTTGATGCGAGCTTTTCAAGTGTAGGAAAACTTTGGCACGAACGAAGTTTGCTTTGCTTTTTCGTTTCATTTTTATACCCTTACAGCATAGAAGGAAGCATCTCCGACCACATAAAGTATGATATAGTCTGTCCACCCGTCCGTCCGTTTAAAAGCTATCTTAACCAAACTTTGCACAAAGTCTTTAGGTACAAAGACGGTGCACATTTATGGGAACCGGCTGGATCGGATGACTATAGCATATAGCTGCCATAGGAACTATCGGTTGAAAAAGTCGTTTTAGTAGGAAAAACTTTTTTGTCTTCAATGCAAACGTCCCCAAACTAAGCATTTATTAGTTTTCTATGCTTTCACATAATTCCACTAAGTTTTATGACAATCGGACAACTATATAGTAAAGCTGCCATACAAAAGATAGTTTTGAGAAAAAGTCTTAGTAGGAAAAACTTTTTCGTTTTCAATGCTATCGCTCTTCAACTTGTTATTGGTCAATATTATAGGCTACCACACAATTTTGCCAATTTTGATCCAAATCGGATGACTATAGACTATAGCTGCCATAGGAAATATCGGTTGAAAAAGTAGTTTTAGTAGGAAAAACTTTTAGGTTTTCAACGCAAATGCCACCAAACCTCATATTTATCAGTTTTCTATGCTTTTACATAACTCCAAAAAGTTTGATGAAAATCGAACAACTATATAGCATAGCTGCCATACAAAAGTTAGTTTTGAGAAAAAGTCTTAGTAGGAAAAACTTTTTTGTTTTTAATGCTAACGCTCCCAAACTGATTATTGAGCAATATTTAATGCTAGCACACAATTGTGCCAAGTATATTCCAAATCGGATGACTATAGCATATAGCTGCCATAGGAACTATCGGTCGAAAAAGTGGTTTTAGTAGAAAAAACTTTTTTGTTTTCAATGCAAACGTCCCCAAACTACTCATTTATTAGTTTTCTATGCTTTGACATAACTCCAAAAAGTTTGATTAAAATAGGACAACTATATAGTGTAGCTGCCATACAAAAGTAAGTTTTGAGAAAAAGTCCTAGTAGAGAAAACTTTTTCGTTTACAATGCTATCGCTCCCCAAATTGTTATTGGTCAATATTACATGCTACCACACAATTTTGCCAATTTTGATGCAAATCGGATAGCTATAGACTATAGCTGCCATAGGAACTATCGGTTGAAAAAGTAGTTTTAGTAGGAAAAACTTTTTTGTTTTCAACGCAAACGCCACCAAACTGGTTATTGAGCAATAATTTATGCTACCGCACAATTGTGCGAAGTCTGATCCAAATCGGATGACTATATCGTATAGCTGCCGTAGGAACTATGGGTCGAAAATGTAGTATTAGTAGGAAAAACTTTTTTGTCTTCAATGCAAACGTCCCTCAACTACTCATTTATTAGTTTTCGATGATTTCACATAACTCCAAAAAGTTTCATGCAAATCGGACAACTATATAGCATAGCTGCCATACAAAACATAGGTCTGAAAAAGAGTCTTAGTGGGAAAAACTTTTTTGTTTTTAATGCTAACGATCCCAAACTTGTTACTGATCAATACTATATGCTACCACACAATTGTGCCAAGTATGATCCAAATCGGATGACTATAGACTATAGCTGCCATAGGAACTATTGGTCGAAAAGCTAGTTTTAGTGAGAAAAACTTTTTTGTCTTCAACGAAAACGCCCCCAAACCTATAGCCTGCTATTATTCTATAGTTCTTTCTGTAGTTCTATAGTTCTTTCAGTCCATAATAAAGATAATACTGTAAGTCGGTTACATTCAGACAGAGCTTATCTAAATTGTGAGGCTAGTGCAATTCTGCTTCATTTTTTTCTGTATTTGATGTGTGCAGAATTGAGTAAAAGTATGTGTTAATGGTTATTTAAGAGCTGCAACAAAGTGAAGGTCCAATCACACACAAAATAGTAGAAATTCCCTAATATCACGGTAGCCACATTCTGCTTCTTGTTATTATTTTTCGAAAGCGATGACGATCTTGCTCAGTAAAACCACTTTGTTTAATAAAGAAACTGCACATCTATATATCTGCACTTTTCAATCATGTGTGATGAACGTATCTAAAATTCTACTTTGAAAAGTTAATTGGGACTTGCTTAAAATTATTATCACCTAAAAGTGGGTTAGTAAACGAGAGATTGCACTTCTAATATGTAAGTTAGCATACTTTTTAGCAGGCTCCAGGTCCATAAGTTATGATTTATGTTCATAACTTTTCCAAAACAAAGAGACTGGTTGATCGTATAGCTATTTCATGAATTTCCTCAATTCAATCATTAGTGATCTTTGCTTATTTTCAATAAGCTGTCAGAGGCTAACTTACTACTTTGTGGTGTTGTTAGTAAATGGCGGCTTTAATTCTAAAGTTGAATCATTTTTGAGACTCAAAACCGTCTTCGAACTAGTTTGAATCGGTTCAAATGTTTCACATTTATAAAGTTGATAGTTTCTTAAAAAAAGTGTTTCGGTTCAGTAGGTCATTACCTACTAAGGTCTCTCTCTCTTTAGAGCATTTAATTTTCGTTGATTTGGCCAAAACATTTTCCAACTGCTTCTTCCCTTGGCCCCCCTCCCCCGCCTTGCCTTCGTGAGCTTTGATTATCATATTTCTTTCCACGCTTCTGCATTCTGTTTGCAACACAAATACTAGACAGAGTCAGCACAGTCGCCCACCTCCTCCTCACTGACATTTTCTTCATATTTTTGCGCTTTTTGTGTAAAATGCATTTTATATTTCATATTTCATTGCCCTGCGGCTGAGGCAGTGGCTGAGACAGTGGCAGTGGCAAAGACTTGTGAATAAAGTTTAGCGCAACATTTTGATGCATTTTGGATGTCTGTCTGAGGGTTAACCCTACACTTCCACTGGTGATGGTGGCGTATGCGTAATATGATTTTTATTGGCTTAGAATGGCATTCAGCAGAGGCTTGGGAGCTTTGTCGATTTAACAGACAGACAAAGTATGCAATACAATGTAATGAAATCGAGGGGAGAGGGGGGGGGGGGGGGATAGGGCAAGTCACATTTTTGACCAAGCGGCAACTGTCCATCTTTTGCTGCTGCTCTAAAGTGAACACCAGCTGCAATAACAAAAAACGTTCAACTCCCTTTGGCCAGGCAGAGAGAGAGACCTTTGGCATTGTTGTTGTTGTTGTTGGTCGTTGGTAATTTATGGACCAACAAACAACATTGTTGACATTATTGACAAGCAGCAGCGACATTCACGTGGCATTGGTTGGGGGTGGAACGAAAAGAACAATATGCTTTTTTTATGTAGCTGGGGCTTGGCCATAATTTGCCAGCTGCCCCCCTACAAATTTTTTTTTGGCCATTTTTTTTAAATGACAAAAAAATAACAAAATTAAACATTTACAAGTTTAAATGGCAACGAAATGAGGGTACACAAAGTCTGCTTATTAATAAGATTTCAAATTTGAATAAGTAATCCTCCACTTGAATCTCAGCTATGTATTGGGTGACTCTTCTTACACTTGTTTTCCTGGTTAATTTCAAGCTACCCTGGAGTGACCAGAATTCGCTGTCCTGAACTTAGTCTTCCGTCTTCTGTCAGTTGCCCTCAGTTTAACGGACGGAACGGAACGCTTTCGAAATTTGCTTTAGCTGCCTAACGATGAACTTCTTCACCCCATTGGAGACCCTGCGGTACACCCTGTTTACTTTCAACATTATTACTATCAGCCATGCTCTCCATTTTCGCTTTCGTTAAAATTTTGCGATTTAGTTTACAAATTTGGTCCAAAAACCGGTTTTAAATTGCAAAAGTCTTGGAAAAATGAAAATGGGAGCATGGCTGTATATATGTTCTAATTTGCCTGCATTCTTAACTATGATTTTTCGCACTGTCACGAGTGTGCTCGATAGTCGCCTGCGTTAAGATGCCGCCTCCAAGTTATGTAGAACGGGTTGTTTTGCTCTGTGTAAAGGTTTTTAACGTTAAAATCAAAAAATTAACTTTACACCAAGATTGACTCAACCCAAGATTCTTAAATTATATGTAAATTCAACCAACTTGTATAAATATAGTTTAAACATGTTTATAAGATGAAACAATCTCATTTTTATACTCTATACCAAAGGTACACAAAGATTGTATCAAGCACGGTTGCCACTTGACAAAATTAGACTACACCAAAAACAATTCAAAAACAAGAAAGAAAGTCGGTCAAGCCCGACTATAACATACTCTCTACCCTTACACTCGCATTTGCTCAGGAGTCAAACGGCCAGTTAACACCCCGCGCACAACGCGGTGCGCTCTCTAAGTTTCTCTCTCTCTCTCTCTTTCTCTCTCGCACTAAGATTGCCTGTGTTGAACGGTTAGGGTATGTTGCTGTGGTTGTTGGTGGGGGGGTGGGTGGTGTTAACTGGCCGTTTTTTGCCCATAACTTGAGTATCGTTCATCCGATCTTGATCATTCCTTCAGCAAATCGATAAATAATTTTGTACAAATGGTACAAGGTATCTCTAGAAGGTACAAATGATCTATCTTCAAAACTGTAGGAGATACGACGTTTTTTCCAAGTTGCGGGGGCGGGAGGAGGCGTGTCAAAAATTGAAAATAAACTTGATCTGCCTGCAAGTATAACAAATATATGCCCCATACATGTCAAACCTCGATCTCTTACCATCTCTGAGATCTCTTCGTTCATACGGACGGACGGACAGACGGACATGGCTATATCGAGTCGGCTGTTGATGCTGATCAAGAATATATATACTTTATAGGGTCGGAAACGATTCCTCCTCCTTGTTACATACTTTTGCACAAACTTAATATACTCTATGTACCTTCGGTACAGAGTATAATAACCGGTAACCTTAATAGCAATATGCTTCGCGAGAAGCACATTATAAACTAATTTAAAACTATAGGATTGTATATAGCCAACGAATCGGAACCCACCCACTTCACAAACTCAAATAGTACTTTACTAGACATATTTTTTTATAAGTGATCCGATCAAAATATTATTATATGAACAGATCCCTGTACCGGCCTTCTCCAAACACGATTTGATATACTTGACATATGAACTTCCTCTTGATTATTCTGACACTTTAATTAGGTTTAGAGATTTTAGATCAATTGACTACGAAAGCTTACAGATTGAATTCAACCATTGTGACTGGAGAAATATATACAATTTCACAACCGTCAACGAACAAATGTATGTATTGAATACATACATTGAGCTTCTGTTCGATAAAAGCGTCCCACTAAAAAGGAAAATTATTCAGCCAACACAAAATTCGTGGTTCAGCCCAGACATTAAATATCAAATCAAGTTGCGAGACGCTGCATATAAAAGATGGAAACGCTACAAAACGGACTATCTACTTCGGGAGTTTAAGTCTCTACGAACAAAAGTTACAAAAGCGATACGCTCTGCCAAATGTGAATATATCAAGACTAAATTTTGTAATGCGAGAACAACAAATCAGACTTGGAGAGAATTAAAAAGCTAAGGTATAGGATGGGTCCTTTAAGCACGCGTTAGAGTAACTAAAGAGGAAGAAAGAAAGCAGTAGAGAAGGTATAACAGAAAGGAGTAGGGAAGGAGGAGGAAAGGAGGAGGGAAGAACCAAGGAAGAAAGAAAAAAGGAAGGTAGGAAGAAGGAAGGAAGAAAGGAGGAGAAAAGAAGGAGAGAAAAAAGAAGGAAGAAAGAAAGAAAGGAAGGAGGGAAGGTAGGAAGAAGGAGGGAAGAATGGAAGAAGGAAGGAAGAAACGAAGAAAGGAAGAAATTAAGGAAGTAAGGAAGAGGGAAGGAAGGTAGAAGGAAGGAAGAAGGATGGATTAATTAAAATCAGACTTGGATGTCGAGGAACTCAATGCAAAATTTATAAATTTGAATGTACCAACCCAAAAACTTGTACCTGAATGCTTTACCCCAATGTGATAGTAGTTTTAGTTTTGAGTGTGTAAATTCATGTGATCTTCTTGAAGGTGTCCTAGGCTTCCTTAGCTCATAAAATTTTTTTTGTAACGTATTTATACTTTTGTTGACAGCATTTGTTTGTCGACTCTAAATAAATAAATAAAAAGTGAAATCAAATGAAGGAAGGCTTAGACAAAGTTAAACCAAAATTCTTGAAAATATTACTTCCCATGCTTCTTGATTATATCACCTATACATTTAATACGATTTCACAGCCTCTGTATTGCCTGATTGTTGGAAAGTTGCTAAAATTATACCCATAACGAGTTCAGACCAATCTCTATTCTTCCTTTTTTGGCAAAAGTATTTGAACAACTAATGGCCAAACAGATTCAGACATTTCTCTCAACCAATTCTTTGTTAAGCCAATCTACAATCTGGTTATCAAAAGTTCAGAAGCTGCACGACAGCTATTTTAAAGATAGTAGAAGATATCCGAAGGCAGACGGACAATAAAAAAGGTTACATTATTAGCCTTACTGGATTTCAGCAAGGCATTTGATACAGTTGACCACGATATCTTAAGTATCAAGCTTGAAAAATCTCTACAATTTTAACTCAACTGCAACGCGTCTAATTAAGTCCTATTTGCGGGACAGAAACCAAGCAGTGGTCTCGGGGTCTTGTATGTCATGTTTCTTACGTCTCACTCGCGGTGTCCCTCAAGGTTCAGTCCTTGGGCCCTTACTCTTCTCTGTGTATATCAACGACCTTCCTGACTGTCTGATAGGCTGTGAACATCTTTATGTAAGTCGACCGTTACGTGAAATACATGAGTGTGTTAGAATCTGTAACAGGGATCTTGTGGAAATTGGCGAATGGGCTAAAGCAAATGGATTGAGGCTAAATCCTAAAAAGTCGAAATGTTTGGTAATTTACAAGAAGGCTTTTAATGTATGTGATCTCCCTTAGCTTACCATAAACAATGTTCCACTGGAATATGCCAAGGATACCACTAAGCTGGGAATCCAATTTAAGAATACCCTAACGTGGAGCGTGACCACATTACGAAAGTGTCCGGGAAAACATTTGGGTTAGTTAGGCAGCTGTCGCTTACTCAAAAACTCATTCCTCTTCATCTAAGGCTTTTAGTTGCCAAAACATGTCTCATCCCGACTCTATTTTATGGTGTGGAAATATTTGGTAAAAGTGTCGCAAGCAGTATGCAAAGGCTAAAGGTGACATTTAATTCAATCGTAAGATATGTATGCGCGAGACCATATCTCGCACTTTGCTAAACAAATTCTTGGCCTAGATTTAGAGTCGTGGATCAGACTCCGTACTTTATTACTAGTCCATAAGATTATAACGACAAAAGAGCTTGACTAATTATTTCAAAATATACAACTTGCTGTGTCAACACGAACGAAAAACATAGTTTGCCAGCTTAGAAAAACACTTTTTCATTCAATCTGCCCGCTACTGGAATAACCTGCCGCATAACATTAAAACTATTGGGAACGCAACGCATTAACCAATCATCTCAAAAGACAAACATAGATTTTATAAACGTTTTGGAAAAGTTTAGTTTTGCATTAGTTTTGTTAGGATTATATTTTAAGTATTTTAAATTTGAGTACTAGGTAGCTTGTACTGAGTATGTGTATCTTTTTTGTTTTCAATGTTAGCATCCCCAAACTCGGCCATTACTAATTTTATGTGCTTTCACACAGATTTAAAAAAATTTGTTCAAAATCGGATGACTATATCTTATAGCTGCCATAGGAACCATCGGTCGGAAAATGGGTCTTAGTAAGAAAAACTTTTTTTTTTCAATGTTAGTGTCCCCAAACTCTGTCAATACTCATATTACATGCTTTCTAACAGATTTCCAATATTTGGTCAAAATCGGTTGACTATATCTTATACGTGTCATAGGAACAATCGGTCTAAAAAGGGTTCTTAGTGAGAAAAACTTTTTTGTTTTCAATGTTAGGGTCCCCAAACTCTGCCAATACTCATATTACATGCTTTCTAACAGATTTCCAGTATTTGGTCAAAATCGGTTGACTATATCTTATACTGAACAATCGGTCTAAAAAGGCTTTTTAGTGAAAAAACTTTTTTGTTTTCAATGTAAGTGTCCCAAAACTTTGCCAATACTCATATTACATGCTTTCAAACAGATTTCCAATATTTGGTCAAAATCGGTTGACTATATCTTATACGTGTCATAGGAACAATCGGTCTAAAAAGGGTTCTTAGTTAGAAAAACTTTTTTGTTTTCAATGTTAGTGTCCCCAAACTCTGCAAATAGTCATATTACAGGCTTTCAAACAGATTTCCAATATTTGGTCGAAATCGGTTGACTATATCTTATACGTGTCATAGGAACAATCGGTCTAAAAACGGTTCTTAGTACGAAAAACTTTTTTGTTTTCACTGTTAGTGTCCCCAAACTCTGACAATAGTCATATTACATGCTTTCAAACAGATTTCCAATATTTGGTCGAAATCGGTTGACTATATCTTATACGTGTCATAGGAACAATCGGCCTAAAAAGGGTTCTTAGTGAGAAAAACTATTTTGTTTTCAATGTTAGTGTCCCCAAACTCTGCCAATACACATATTACATGCTTTTAAACAGGTTTCCAATATTTGGTCGAAATCGGTTGACTATATCTTATACGTGTCATAGGAACAATCGGTCTAAAAAGGCTTCTTAGTGAGAAAAACTTTTTTGTTTTCACTGTTAGTGTCCCCAAACTCTGCCAATACTCTTATTAAATGCTTTCAAACAGATTTCCAAAATTTGGTCAAAATCGGTTGACTATATCTTATAGCTGCCATAGCAACCATCAGACGAAAAATGGGTCTTAGTGAGTTTAACTTTTTTGTTAGATTAAGATTTGCATTTGCAAATGGGTATAAAAACTACTGCAAAACAAAGTTAGCTTGGCCTTCTCGTTTCAGTTCAATGACTTTACATTTGGCCCTCGTGTTGTGCTAGTTTCCGTTAGTTAAGTTAAATCAGCAATATTGCTTAACGCTCTCTCCTCTCCATCTCTCTCTGTCTCTCGCATTCTCTCAACATAACCTATCAACTTGATGGCGTCCTCTATCAGGCAAAGACAATGTCAAACATCAGAGCCATGTTTATGCTCTGGCTCAGCTTCATCTTCTATATCAATGCATGTAGCAGTTAATTTATGTTAAACTCACACACACACACACACACACACACACACACACTCCTCTAGACATAACTAAGTACGTAACGGAGGAGGCTCACGTCGAACGGTAAATGTTTATGACGCACTCCAAATTGTCTATCAAGTTCAGCTGACGCCATAAAATGTCACTTGTGCCAGAGAGAGAGGCTGAGGCGGGGGGGTAAAGAATTGGGAAAGGGGGTGGGATGAGTGGGAGGAGTAGGGGGTGGAGCGGTGCCTGCCTAGGGAACTTTTGCTTTTTGGTTTCTTATGATTGAATATTTAATTCAATATGTCGCGCGGCCATTTGGCCAGAGTTTTTTACGAGTTCAGCCACCTTCTGCTAAAGTTTTTGCGTTCTAATTAGACGCCAACCATAAACATTTTATGTTGGCCCAAAAAAAAAAACAACAACAACAAATAAACAAACAAACCCAAAGTTCGGAAATCTCTAATGAATTTTCAAGTGGGCTAAATAAATTCAACGAGAAATTGAAGTCAGTTGAAACCACAAAACCAAAAGTCAAATTGCGTTAACTTGGCCAATGGGAAAACAAGGGGAAAACGATTTATACAATTTGCCGATACACAGAGAGAAATAAGAAAAATGTAAATTAAGTGATTAAGCAATGGAAAAATATGTCAAACATGAGTTGAATGTACTTTTTTAAACCCTTGAGCGAATAATTAGCGAATCTTTATATGAAGCATGTTTTTCTTGTACTATGGTCGGCTGACCACTCACCCGATCGGAAAAATATAGCCATAAGTGAAATTGAAGCACATATAAACCTATAAAACGATACCCAATTTAATATTTTTTGAATTTTTTTAGATTTTACCCCCCTCCCCCCTTCATAAGTCAGCCCCCCTCTCACCCGATCGGAAAAATATTGCCAGAAATGAGACCGGAGCACCCAAAAACCTACAAAACGATACCCAATTTGACTTTTCTTTGGATTTTGCCCCTTTCCCCCCCTCCATAAGTCAGCCCCCCTCTCTCCCGATCGGAAAAATATTACCAGAAGTGGAATCGGAGTACCAAAAAACTTATAAAACGATACCCCATTTGATTTTTTTTAGATTTTACCCCCCTCCCCCCTTCATAAGTCAGCCCCCTCTCAACCAATCGGAAAAATATTGCCAGAAATGAAATCGGAGCACCCAAAAACCTATAAAACGATACCCCATTTGATTTTGTTTAGATTTTACCCCCCTCCCCCCTTCATAAGTCAGCCCCCCTCTCACCCGATCGAAAAAATATTGCCAGAAATGAAACCGGAACACTCAAAAACCTATAAAACGATACCCCATTTGATTTTTTTTAGATTTTGCCCCTTCTCTCCCCTCCATAAGTCAGCCCCCTTTCCACCGATCGGAAAAATAATGCCAGAAATGAAATCGGAGCACCCAAAAACCTACAAAACGATACCCAATTTGACTTTTTTAGATTTGACCCCCTTCTTCCCCCTCTATAAGTCAGCCCCCTCTCACCCGATCGTAAAAATATTGCCAGAAATGAAACCAGAGCACCCAAAAACGTATAAAACGATACCCCACTTGATTTTTTTAGGTTTTACCCCTTCTCGCCCCTCTATAAGTCAGCCCCCTCTCACCCGATCGTAAAAATATGGCCAGAAATGAAATCAGCGCACCAAAGAATCCCCGAGTACTGATTCCCCCAAGTACTGATTCCACTTCTAAAGCCAAAGACAACGATGTTTATAATTTCTGCCGGTCAGTTTTCGATTAAGTTATTCAGTTTCGATATGATCAGCTATTCTAGAGCAGGGTTTGTCAAAATAAAGCGAGATCAAAAAGTGAGCATGTATTCTTGCGCGAAAATAAAGCGACGGGAAACAGCTTGACCGCTGGCTACCCTCTAGTACGGCTGGGGTCAGTCACTCTATTTTCGTCAACCCAGCGTTGCTCTTTGTACGGTGATGCGTCGTGCCGCCTGTCAAATTGTAATATGGACCGAACGCTAAACAGAAAGAGAGAGAGAGAGGGAGAGAAAACGTGTGCAAAGAATAGGAAAGGATTTAAAAAAAAAAGGTATATCAATCCTCGAACACCTCGAATGCATTATGGCGCTCTATGCACGGCATTGGGTTAAAAGAGCGTCGCTTATGGCGCTCCATGCATGGCTTTAGAGCAGAGCCGGCCAGCCATAGCTACCACGTGCCGAAGTCAGTCGTGTTTTTACGCAAACGCGAGCCGAACTCATGATTGTGTGAATCTGTGAACACTGAATTGCAAGTAAAACTGCTGAAGGCTGGAGAGAGCTCTCTTGCTCACCAATACAAGCACACTTTTTTGTCCTCTCCATTTGGCCGGTACTGCTTTAGGGCGAACAAGTGTCGCTTACGTCGCTCCATACATGGCATTGGGTCGAACGAGAGTCGGTTTTGTCGCTTCTCTGCATGGCATTGCGTCGACCTAGCGTGCCTGGAGAGCGGTTAACGCATTGAGCGGACATCGCCTTGAAAAATACGTCAGTCGAGCCCAACGACAGTCACAAAATCGCACATTATTCAACACCCGAATAAACAGGCTTCGCGCTCTATTCATCAAACTTGCATAATCAACATGTTCGCAGCAGAGTTTTATTCGAACCAGTGATTATAATCATATTCGACTTCATTCCAATCAGTTCGGCTGATTGTTCGTTGGGCTCATCGACCATTGTTTAGAGTGAGCGAAAATCACCTCGTATGAATAAACTCTTGCAAAGACGCATAAGCGCTGCTGGCAGATATGGAAAGAGAGAGAGAACAATGCTCTCACGATGCGCTGGCCAGTCAATTCTAAGTTTTGTTCGATCGAACACACAATGCGTTTGCCGGTATGCAACTGATTATATTCAATACTGAGTTTTGTTCGATGAATAAATATGAACATACACGTTAGATCACATAACTCTAGCGCTCAGCCGCTCGATGCGATTGCGTTGTGAGTTTTGTTGATTCGATTAAATGTGAGTAAGAATTTTTGTGTATGAGCTAATTAAGAAAAAAGTGATTTTTGCAGTTCTCTGCTCTGTACCAAAGGTACACGTAGTATATTTTAGTTTTGTGCAAAAGTAGGAATCATTTCCGACCCCATAAAGTATTTATATCTCAGAGATGGTAAGATATAGGCCCCCTTTGCCACACTCTTATAAGGTAAGAAAAAAAAAACAATATATCAGAGCATGGACTTCGACCTAAACTGCTTCGTCGGGCACGTCGATGAACTCATATGCCTCATATGTGGTGGATGTACCTAGAAGACTCCGTACAGTCGAGCAGCTGCGAGCATGCATTTTGCAAGCAATGTATTGAGAAGAAATAAAAGCAAAAAAGAAAAAAATGTATAAGTAAGTAAGGAAATGTTGCAAAACCGTTTCAAGCATATTGAACTGCCCGATTGGTATATCAAAAGAATAATAAAAAGAAATTAAGAGGCCCATTTGAGGAAGATAAAGGCCAGTCAAGAATTGCTAAGCCAATGAAAATATTTAAAAAATTAAAATAATTTCTTGTGCTCCTTTCAAGTGCCAACTGCTGAATGAATAGAAATCATTGACTGCTGAAGCTAAACGAATTTGCCCTAACTCTTGGCCTACTAAGAAATGGGAAAAAACATGCAAAACTATGTATACTATATTTATTATATTATATGCTTATATGAATCATTTTCGACCCTATAAAGTATATATATATTCTTGATCAGCATCAACAGCCGAGTTCATATAGCCATGTCCGTCCGTCTGTCCTTATGAAAGAATATATATCAGAGATAGTAAGAGATGCATAAACTTCTTATAAAGAATAAATATACTTTATAGGCTCGGAGGTGCTACCTTCTGGATGTTACTTACATTTTCACAAACCTAATATACTTTACTACTAAGATATCCAGGAAAGATTTCCTAAAAAGATATCCAAACGTATAGAAAATACTGAAATCGATATGTAAACAAACATATAGCGAACATAGAACATCTGTCAGATCGATTGATAGAATGGCCTGAATTCGTGTTTCTCAAACACAAGAGCAACGAGATTTAGCCCGCGAAAACGAATCGATTGGCAATGAGAAATTTTCGAGCTCATCTCACAGATTAACCACGAAATAATCTTTGACGCGCAAGAAGAAATGCTTCAAGTGTTGATTTGAATCGAATAGCGTTTCTTAACGATTGCACAATGATGTTGTGTCGCATTGAAGTTTGCTGGAAAAAGTCCTGGACTGTGTTGCCTAAATGGCAAAGTGAAATTGTCAGTATTGACTGCGCCACCAGACCTATCGCATTCATTGCGATACACCAGACACAGAAGGTGAGGATGTTTTCATTCCGAGGATTCCAATGATCCTAACCTATTTGCTCTTTGAGTTTGTGTTCTGAATTTAGAAAATGCATGTTATTCTTATGGTCAATTGTATGTGGGCAGGTTCACGTGTCGGCAAACTATCCGCTTTATTTGTTCTGGGGCCTGATAAAAAAACGAAAAATGTCGTATATCACAAGGTGCTTCACTAAAGAGAATCATCCCAAGTCTAACCCATGCAGCAAAACATACAAACATGTGTTTTACAAATCGCTTTCAACCCAAAAACGACCCAATTTCCATGCGATTTTAGATTGAGTTTAGATTGTCATGAAGACAGGTAAATAATCTTGAAATTTTCCAAATTTACATATGAGTGTAGATCAGAGTTGGGCACGTCCCAGTCTTAATTGTATACAACAGCTCTCTGCGGCAGCGACGTCGACACACCGACAGTATACGAGCTAATACTGCTCTCTTTTGGAACAACTAAGAAGTGCTAAATGAGCGCGCTATCGTGTGGCTAAACACACACAAGCAAAGCCAAAATGAACAAGTGCGTTTTGCTGGCCCCTGGCTTAGATAATCATTAAGACGTTTAAATAGACATTTACCTGTCTGTAGAAAGGAAAACATACGGGTAAAAAGACGGGTAAATAGGAGGTGCAGATCAAATGGTTCGAAAAATAGAGAAATTTGCTGAATTTTATTATGAGTTTAGATTGTCATGAAGACGGGTAAATAGAAGGTCCCAAAAAACTCGAATTTTATTCATATATGAGTTTATAATTTTCATAACCGACTAAAAACACGGGTGAACAGACGGGTAAATACGAGGCATAGATCAAATGGCCCAAAAAATCGCGAAATGTGCAAAATTTTGATTTTAAATTATCGGGAAAGTATAAACAAGAAGGCCAAGCTAACTTTGTCTGTGCCAAAGTTTTTATACACTTGCAAATGCTGGGTTTGAAATGTCAGAAATTAAGAGAGATCAAAAATTTTTGTAACTAAAACCCATTTTCCGACAGACAAAACATCTGATGTGGACCAAATTTCGCGAATCTTTTTAAAAACATGTCAAATTAACAACCGCCGAATTTAAGAACGATAAAATTAAAAACAAAAAAATTTTTCTCACTAAGACTCATTTTCCGACCGATCGGTCCTATGGCAACCTTAAGATATAGTGATCCGATTTCCTCCAAATCTTGCGAATCTACTAAAAAGTATATACAATTAGTAATCAGTGAATTTAAGGACGCCAAAATTAAAAACAAAACAAAATTCTTACTAAGAACCATTTTCGACCTTTTGGTTCTATGGCAACCATAAGATATAGTCACCCGATGTCGATCAACTTTTCAAATTAGTTTGAAAGCTTTTAATATTTATAATCAACGACCTTAAGAACGAAATACTTGAGAACAAAAAAGTTTTTTTTAATAAAACCCATTTTCCGACCGATCGGTCCTATGGCAGCTATAAGATAAACTCATCCGATTTTGACCAAAGTTTGCAAATCTGTTTAAAAGCATATAATATTAATAATGGACAAGTTTAAGGACGCTAACATTGAAAACAAAAAAGTTTTTCTCAGTAAGACCCATTTTCCGATCGATTGGTACTATGGCAGCTGTAAGATATAGTCATCCGATTTTGACCAAAGTTTGGACATCTGTTTGAAAGCATATAATATTTATAATGTCGGAGTTTAAGGACGCTAACATTGAAAACAAAAAATTTTTTCTCACTAAGACCCATTTTCCGACCGATCGGTCCTATTGCAGCTATAAGATATAGTCATCCGATCCGGTCGGTTCCCATATATTAGCAGCGTGCAGTAAAAAACAAGACTGTGCAAAATTTCAGACAGACGGATCAAGAATATATACACACTCAGAGAAAAAATCAAGCCAATCGTGCTTGATATCAAGCATTTTTGATGTCAAAAGTACGTTAAGACGGAATATTCTTGGATCCAAGCCGAAAATACTGATATCAAGCATGAGTTTTTGAGATTGAAATTCAAATTTTTTAATTTAAACGGCTTTATATCAAGCATAGATCTTCTTGGTTGTAAGCATGGAAAGTCTTGAGTTCAAAAATAAATCTTCTTTAAAGTAAATATGAATAGTCTCGATTTCAAGCATAGATCTGCTTGAAAGTTAGTATAAAAAGTTTCAATTTCAAGAATAGATCTTCTCCATTTCCAATAAGTAAATTATCCTAATGTTTAAATTTTATTTAATTATATTTATTATAATTGAAAATACAAATGATTTTACATATTTAATACTAAAAACAGTTTTGCCGTTGTTTAACTAATATAACATACATATATACGTCGTTGACGTCGACAGCCAGGTTGACACTTTGGAGATTTTTGAATATGTCAAACCAACCGATGACATTGATACCGTCACGTTGTCCATACTGGAAAACAATAAAATAATAAAAATACAAGTGTTACAACTGGCTAGCTCAAGGTCTTTGGTTGATTATAAGTCTTTATAACCAACACAAATCAATAGATATTAATTACAACATTTTGGAATAGCAATTGGGTACGTCCGTACAACGATCGCTGTTTCGCTGTTAATAGCTGTTGATTTGTGTTGGTTATAAAGATTTAAAATCAACCAAAGACCTTGAGCTAGCCAATTGTAGCATTGACTAAATTCAAAAAACAGGTCACTAAACCCCATATACAAATAAAAATAAAATTTAATTTTAACAATCAAAATTTAAAGAATTATAATAAAAAATACAGCTAAATATATTTCTTCGCTTACCTTAGACTTTCTCCAAAGGAATAGTTTCTGGCAAAACAGTACCTACAGCCCAATTGGCGGAATGTCTTTCTATATGTCATCTCTTTCGACAAATGTCTTCTCAAAATTTGCGCCAGATTCTAAGAAATTGAAAAAAAATAATACAAAGTTTGTGCCCATATTTTTTTGATTCCGTTTCTTGCTTTGGCCTGAGCAGCTCAATAGAATTTTTGTAAGTGCATGTACATATTTGCACATATGTAAGTGCGTGTGAAAAAAAAAACGTAACCACGTGTTCCCAGCAAACATTTTTAATCGCCGAAGAGTCGCAAAAAAGTTTTTATTTAATCGCCCGCGATATCGCATTCTGATCGTTTTCTGATCGTCTGTTGGGAGAAAGTGAGCCACTTCAGCGACACTTCCAAAAGGCTGTTTCGTAACTCTTCTGGAAGTGTCGCAAGAGAGCCTTTTTAGAGTCGCAAATGAGTCTCCCAGAAGGCTCGCCAAAGACTCAATTGAAAGTTTCGCAATACAGTCGCCCAGAAGAGTCACCTAACTATTACGTTTTTATTACCAATATATAATATAAAAATATATAAAACTCCTTCACGCGTTCGCACAGTTGTCAAATCAAATTATTACTACGCAACTCAAGCAGCTTTACAAGAAAATTTAGCTCTTATTTGCTCAGAAGCAATGTAAGTTGTTCTGTAAAACTTCATTTTTTGACTCTAAAAGAGTTAAATATGCGCGGTTCCGTTACTTAAGCTACTCCCGCGCTTTCGATATAATGTATTTTTTATTGTAAAATTGCTCTCGTTGATGCTTGTCTCTGAAAGTTAAGCGGTCCCGTTATTTAAGTAATTCTTCATTCCCTCTTTTTCGAGATAAGCAGACTACGGCCAAACTATCGCCTGGAAGATTGAATCTTCTGGCAACCTTCCCCGCGACTCTCAGAAGATAGCTAGATAATTGAATCTTTAAGATATCTTCCCCGCGACTCCCAAAAGACGCTCTTCTGCGATCGGCGACTAAACGATCTTCTGGAAGACTCTTTTTGGGGATTGGCGATTAAACAAACTCTCAATTGTTTGCTGGGATAGCGACACAGCGTGGCCGCTTCTTTTCTATGCATCTTTGTTTGTATGTATATTTAAATTTCAGCACTTTTAGTCACCATTTATATATTTCAATGCTTTTTCTAAGTCGCACTCTTTTAGAAGCTGCATAAGGCTCATCACTTTAACGCATCCGCTTTCTTTGGCTTCTTAGTTTCAGTTGATTACCAACGCGGCGCCATAAGCAGAGCTGCGATTTTCAAAGCAGTCGTCGCTCTTGCGGTTTCGTAGCAGCCGACGCGTTGGCGTTGCTGAGACCGAGAGTGAGAATTGTTCGCGCTCTCCACTTATGGCTCCCCGCACGGCCTTTGCCCACAAGTTCAAAGTCGAGATCAATTGTCTTCTCGTATTCGAGCAGTTTTCGATGATAAAAATCTAAATTGAAGCCGATTTTAGTCTCGCCAATTCGTGTTAGATTTCTCTAGATGTAGTTTATGGGGTCGGAAATGAATATTTCTATGCGTTGCAAGGTTATAAAAACGGCAGCTAACCAGGCCAAACCCAACGAAGGTTTTTGTACTACCATTATACCCTTTAAGAATATTTTGGTCTCGACTCGATCAATTTTTGAGTGTTACTGAAGACCGCTAAATTAGATGTGGTCGAGCGATATGGCTTGAAACCATGCTGACTTGGGTTTACGAAAAAGAACAACTGTTTGGCTACAATCCGTTCAAGGAACTTTTGATATATTGCTAAGTATGGCCTTAGGTCGGTAGTTAAGCACCTCACTCTTAAGACCAAACTTGAACACAGCTGTGACCGTAGCAATAAATCGCCCAGCTGAGGGTGACATTAAGAATATTGTTATGAGCGGCTCACAAATCTCTCCAATACAGTTTTTCAGACAATTCATGATAGTCGAGTTTCAGCAAATGTATAAAAACACACAAGAATTCGATTATTCAAACTTCTTTTCTTGCTTCTACTTAAAGAACTTGAAGTTTCTACCAAATGTCAATTATCTACAGGCCACTTGAGCTCAAGCAGCTAACCCTTTTACACCCATCCCTCCCTATGCCGCCATCCCCAACTAAGCAACAAAAACTTTTGCCTTTTTTGTTAACAAAACAATTCAATATAGCCTACCCAGGCCTGCTCCTGTCAATTTATAAGTTCATAATTTAAGCTAACAAAGCCAAATACCAGATCGAACTCAATCAGCTATATAATACATATGTATGTACCGAGATGTATACTATACTATACTATATGAAAACGGATACGAATTGGCTCGTTTCATGCTTTTTTAATATCCGTTTCATGTGGATTTATGCGCATCAAGTTCACGCTGAGCGACGGCACATAAATTTCATGGCAATTGAAGCACACCAACGACAACAACAACAACAACAACAAGAACTACGGGGAAAAAGGGTTAACTGAAACTAGATGAAGGGACCAAATGGTGGGGGCTTAGTGGCATTTTTCAAAGTTTTTCCTTTTCAAACCGTTCGCTTATTGATGCCGCCTGACCAACTTCGATTAATTTATAGCGATAAGCGACTCCTTTCTCCCCTCTCCCATCTCCCTCCCTTGGCTCATAAAGTGTAATTAAAGTGGCTGATGTCTGATTAAAGACATCAATTTTATATGGCCGGGACTCAATTGGCCATAGGCACAGCCAAGTTTAATTAAAAAAAAAAACAAAAAAAAAACAGGAAATAAAAAAAGTACAGCTCTGCTCGCTGTTCCTTCACCTGGCAATTGCAGTTTAATTGGAACCCATTCGACAGACAACCACCAGGCACAGAGAGAGAGAGAGAG
The DNA here is from genome assembly GCA_037044535.1 of Lordiphosa magnipectinata. NCBI lineage: Eukaryota > Metazoa > Arthropoda > Insecta > Diptera > Drosophilidae > Lordiphosa > Lordiphosa magnipectinata. Next base: position 80,901 of record JBAMBO010001217.1, read on the forward strand.
AGAGAGAGAGAGAGAGAGAGGTATGTAAATTTTATGTTATTACAAGCAAAGAAACAAAAAACAATTGGCTGGCTGTGTGGATGCAGTCGGTAAGCGAGGCAGCAGCAACTCAGCGGCATTTTCTTTTTTTTTTTTGCACTCTCCTTTAAGCAAGGTTTTTGTCAAACTTTTGAATTTGAATAAAAATTGAAAAAAGTGACGAAAACCTGAAATGCAAATCACTCGAAAAAAGTGTGTGAAAAGTGTGCGGCCGAGGATGCTACCCTGTGGGAGTACTTCTTGTACTCGTTTCAGCTTCATCATCACTGACGACAGAGCAAGCTAAGCATCAGATCAAAGAGCTATGGTGGACGAAGACGGCTCTGTGAAATTAGACCTCGTGAATTTAGGCCGCGGTGCATTTTGTGTGGCGGTCTAATTTCATTCTGTAAAAACGAATTATGAATTAAATGAAATTAGACCACGCGGCCTTATTTCATTTCTCAAAATGAATTTAGACCGCCATCACAGAATGAAGTTAGACAGCGCGCTCTCTATACGTATAAAAGCGCCAGAGGCGGGTGTGGCAAAGAGATGAAAAGTATCTATCCAAAATCCGTTCAAACAACAATCATTGAAAAACATTGAATTTCATATTGTGATGGCGATCTAAATGCATTTTGCATTATAATATTAGACCGCGCGGTCTACCTTTTACCTTAAAGGCCTGTTCTGAGAAGCGCGGAAAATAAATTTTTATGACGCACTCCATATAAAAAAAACAGTGGCGGAAACTTTCGGCGGCGGAATTTCGTTTCTGTATTTTGAGACGCGCTAAATAAATTGACAATTGACCTATCGATAGTTGACGTATCGATAGCGGTGTGGGTCGTGAGTGGATTGAATGAACAGCTGATGCCATGGCGGAAATATAAGCAGCTCATTTTTTTGACGTCCAAATCGACAATGCACGGGAAACATGAACCCAAAAGAAAACGCACCGAGAGATTCAATCGTGAGAAAACTATTAGCTAAGGGCCACAAATCAGCCCAAGAAAGTTACGAAATCAGCACTGGAGTGCCATACCCCTAAAATCGTCTCCTATGCCAACGGACACAAGCGTCCGCACTCGGTGGATGCCAAACAAACAGGTGGTGACATCCAACCCGGTCATCCAGTTTACCACCACCGCGGACCAGCTAAAAATAGAGTTGGATAGCGATGCGACTGCTGTGGGCAGCACTGCCAGCTCCAGCGGTGTGGGCGTGGCTGTCAAACGTGAACGCCAGGAGCAGGATTTTGAATTTACGGCAAATAAAACAATAATTTTGTATGAAAACTAAAAATATATTTTCCAATCTTTATCATTGCGTTTCACTTGAGAGCCAAATTGATGGCACAGCCCAAATCCATAATCTGCAGATACTTCGAGCCGCCGTCCTGGAGACGATAGCAGCATTCCTACAAAGAAATGCATATTCAACCAACTTTGAATCAAGCATCAAAAGTGCTACCACCCACTCCATGCTGTCGCATATCTGGGCATTCGTCAGGGCCGCATGAAGCACTATGTACTCCACAAACTGCTTCAGCTGACCCACACTGTAGGCCGATGACCCAATCTCTTGTACACACTTCTCCAAACGATTACAGTTGCCCGAACGGCAGACATCCAAAGAAACCTTCAAGTAGAAGTCCGGGATTATGCCCGACATCTCAAACAGATCAGCCTTGTTGACGACATGCTCGACCCCATTAAGACGATGGCAGGACGCATATCATCTCCCAATATCCGTAAAATAGACTTGTAGGCCTACTCCTCGATCTGGACCTGCTCCAAGTGTGTCTCAAACGGGCAATAATTTGATCCTCGCCCAACGCCTTGAACCGGAATTTGATGCCGCTACCTCCATCAACATACATATCTGTGTTCCTGTTGCCCAGCTTAATTAAACTATTTTTGAAAAAAAAAACACTCAACTTTTGTTTGTAAACAAAACAAAACAGCTGATCCCCAGTGTGGCCGTTTCTGTATTTGGTCTCTTTGACTTATATATGGGCTCACTAATAATTTGTGTGGATGCTAAATTTATTATGTGCAATTCAGCGAGCTAAATTTTCCGCGCTTCTCAGAACAGGCCTTTAACTCTGTATTTTCAAATTCGAGTACCTTTAACCTTATCTAGGTATTAATTGTACTTTTCATACGTGATTTTTTTCGCTCCGATTACATTATAGTTGAGATGCTGCCGCACTCTGTCATATTTAAAAGAAAAGTATCAGGGATCTGTATGTGGCTTTAACTGCACGTCCGGTAAACATTCCCTGTTCAAAAACTATACGATCCATGAGGAGGAAGGAGGACTATCAGCCTATCAGCCGTGCTCCCATTTTCACTTGTGTAATGTAAAATTTTACAAAAATTTGTCTAAGAATCTCGGCTGATAGTCCGGATTCTTTTTACCTTAGGTTAATTTGCAATGCTTGAAATGGGTGAGAATCCCATTTCATTACTTAGGCCAATGAAGGCCCGTTGTGTTACCATATAACCCTTTCTTCGCTGTGATCGTAGAGGGAGGGTCTTTGCCGTTAAACCATTAAGAAAATATCACAAATTTGAGTAGAGAGGCTAGATCTATTTCAGAGATGTCTGACAGATCGTTTAGAAAAGGACGACCCAAAACTGTGAGTCGCCTTCTGCTAAGAGCTGGGCAATGACAGAAGAGGTGTTGTACACTCTCCTCCTCGTCCACTGAATTGCAGCTTCTACAGAAGTCATTGTGTCTGATACCGAGCCTAGCGGCGTGTCTTCCTATTAGGCAGTGTCCAGTGTCCAGGAAATATGCACTCTTTCTAGACGGAGTAACGCCCTAGATTTTTGAATACTAAGAGTAGGCCATGTAAGCCTAGATACTTCACATGTGTGTACTGTTTGCCATCGATTCATGGTTATTCGATGAGTAGTTTCCTTTGTTGTAGCTTAAAGGTCGCAAAGGTCCTTTTACCTTATCTAGGTATATTTTTTGACATTTACCTTGTACCTTACCTAGGTAAGAAAATTTGGGAATACTGCCGCGACGTACTCCTTGACATGGTACCCTTTAAGCATAAAGTTAGTTACCCTGTTTAACCGTTCTGCCGTTCTGTGCTACCTACTAAACCAGAGATGGTAAGAGATAGAGGTTTGACATGTATGGGATAAATACTTCTTATACTGGCAGGCAGATTAAGTTAATTTTCAATTTTTGCCACGCCTCCTACCGCCACCGCAATTTGAAAAAAATATCATATCTTCCCTGGTTTTGTAGACAGACGTTTCGTAGCTTTTAAAGATATTTAGTAATCAAGATTATTTATTGATTTGCCGAAGAAATGACAAAGATCGGTTGAACTTTATTCAAGTTATGACCAAAAGAAAGCGGCAGCTTTTAGCTACTAGGTTTAGCTACTTTATTGAATGTAACTTAAGCTAACAATTATCGTCAAGTCGAACGGAGCGATGCGGGCGCCACCCGCGCGTATCGAAACCAGCCAGAAACTGCGCACCAGGGATGGCGAGTGGGTTGTAGTTCAGCTACTGCGTTAGGTATGGTGCAAGATGAATAGTGTGACCAGTTGTGGCCAGGGCTGCCACAGTACTCCCCTTCCAGAGACCATGTGGGAACAACTGATTTTCGTGTTTTGAGTATAGCTGGAATGTATGTATGTCCGGGGTGAGCATCTACAGGATTTGCACAAGTCCCAATGTGGAGGAAAGCTTGCGTATAGTTCTCGCTGTGATGATTGTGTCGTAGTTGAGTCGAGTGGTGGTCGACAAGCAAGTTCGTTCGATCAGGGTTGAAGTTACCACGCGTCGTGGACTTTCGTGGTGCCTCTCGTTGAGGACTTTCGTGGTGCCTCTCGTTGAGGACTTTCGTGGTGCCTCTCGTTGAGGACTTTCGCTTGCCACTCGTTGTGGACTTTCGTGGTGCCTCTCGTTAAGGACTTTCGCTTACCACTCGTTTTGGACTTTGTTTGCCACGCGCTGTGAACTTCGTTTGCCACGCGTTGTGGACTTCTCGCTGTGAACTTCGTTTGCCACGCATTGTGGACTTCGTTTGCCATGCGCTGTGAACTTTGTTTGCCACGCGTTGTAGACTTCGTTGAGTTCGAGAACTTGTAGGTAGACTCAGGCTGGCAACAATTGCCAAACAAAGAGCGTCTCGAGTTGAAGCAGGTTGCTTGTGGTCGATTAGGTATACAGATCCGTTTGCATGAACATCGGCGATGATGAAAGATGCGATGAAGATCCAAATTCAGCTGCGCGACGTACTTCCATAAGTATGAACCATCGTCCGGCAGGCTGCGTACAATGTAACATCTGAAAAATCGGTCGGATGTAATGTTCTGATTGTGGACATGCAGGTGCAAGGCCGGCTGGACGAACGATAATAGCAGGCGTGGGCAGCGGGTGTGGGCAAGCAGAGCGATGAACGATTTCACACGTGGACAGCCTGACGTGGAAGACATTGGCTGCTGCCATGGATGTGGACAGCTGGACGTGTAAGGGGCAACAGTCGTGTGACTTGCACAAAAAACCACCCTCTCCTGTTTGTAATTGTGTGTGTGCGCTGGTAGATGCTGTATGTGTGGGTGTACGTGTGAATGTGTGTAGGCGTTGCTGGCGTCATTTTCAAACCAGAAGCTCTTCTTACTGTGGACGATCCGTTTCAGATATCCAGTTGTCGAGGCATGAATCCTGGTAATTGATCCGCAATTCGAAAATCGCCACATTTGTTTTCGTGGAACAAACATGGCGCCTGCTGGTCGTGTGTGTGTGAGTCTGAGGCCGCTGGCAGAGTTTGATCGCATGTGTGTGTGTTTGTTTGGCGTTGCTGTTTCACAAATGGTAAAAAAAATTCTAGTGTCAAAAGTACAAATGAGCGTCTCCTGGTTGGAGCGAGGCTTCCTCGATGATCGCAAGCTGTTTGCTGTTCCAAATGTTTGTGTCTCTATGAGCGGCGAATCGCGAATTTAAGTGTATGCTGCAGATGTCGTCAGCATGTGTGTATGTGTGTGCTACTTTGTTGCGGCATCTGTCGTGTGTGACAAAATGCCCAAAAATCATCGGAGAATGCGCTTAACAGAATGAAAAGAGTTGAATGTGTGTGTTAAATATGTAAGATATAAAAGAGCGGGATTCCATTGTGTAACGAGTTGCCAGTGAAGTGCAAACCAGTGGGAACTGTGACTGGAACTGTGATTGGATTGCAGTGGCGTTTGGCCGCGGAGAATGAGCTTAACAGAATGAAAAGAGCTGAATGTTTGAATGTGCGTGTGTTAGTGTGTGAGTTAGATATGTAAGAACTGTGATTAGAACGGAATGAACTGTGATTGGAGCGGGTTCATAGTTATTTGTTGAATAGTTGTGTTTGATTTGTTGAATGCTGACATTGACATTCAAGCCACTGAATGTTAGTTCAACTGTTCAAAATATAACGAGGCCCGCAGCCTATTTACATAGACTCCACACAAATGTGCTGTTAAGCGTAACATCATGCAAATCATGAATTCCACAAAAGGGTAGTAAAACATTTCAATATGTCCTTAAGAGCCTGTACCATCATACATCGAAAGTGTACAATGTGAGAAAACTTAGCAAAAGTATTCCAAAAGCGTCATGTTGTTGCTGGTTTTTTGGCGACCATTTAAGCGAGGAATATTCAACTCAAATCCCATTTCGTCAGTAAGTTTCTTTCACACAATCATGTTTTTCGACCCCATTAGCAGGGCAAAGAGTTTTTAGTCGATTTTTTTTTGATTCCGGAGCTTCAGATTCCATTTCATCTTGCAAAAGTTGCGTTCTTTTAGCAGACCGTGTTAAAAAATATGTCACTGAAGAAACTGTTCGGATATCCAAAACATCGCAGGCTTTTGAGACACATAAACTTGAGGAATGACTGAAACAATGAGTATAGAATGCAAAGTGTCGTTTTTTTGCATATCAATGCTTGGACACCATTTTGGTTTTCTGAAAGATTGGACCCTCAGTCGTACCCTTGTCCGCAAAGATAAGTAGATAAGAAGAATCTAAATATTTTCCAGCCTTTTTCTGAAATCCTTGATAACTAGAAATCAAGGCATTGTACGTCAACGTCCATCATTGCCAAAATCCTTGAACAGATTCAAGACGATCCGAGAATGATCGCTAATACGCTGCCCGCATCTCTGCTGACAATGCCGACCCCTCCTTTTCATCTTCAATCCTTAATCAGAAACAACTGAACGTTGCAACAACTTCATTTAATTTCCATCCAGAATTGAATTAGCAATTCAATTCAACATGCCTTTCGGAATTTGACAATCAACTTCAACTTGCTAGCTCCAGTTGGAGCATGTTTGTGTGTGTGTGTTTGACCTCCTGGGGGCCACAGCTGATGCTGTGCGTCTCCGCTCATATTCATATTGCTAGTTTTCAAATAATTTAACATGTTTCCATGCCAATAAATTCAATTGTCATTGCCTGTAAGTGACATCTGCCCTTCCGTCAGCGTCAGGCCCCCAACCCTGTTTGCCAAAAGCGTTCGTTCCGGCCTTGACTGGGGCAACTCCTTTTTGGCTGGCATATTTGATTTTGTAATTTGCATTTGATAAGCAACCAGAGGGTGTCTGGGCCTTGGCTTTGTCCTTGTCAGCTTTTTGTTTTGTTTTAATTCCATTTGAGTTGTGCTATCCAGTTTATCCATCTAGGAGAACTTTTGAGCAGAAATGAAAAATTATCCCTGGGGGAGAATTGACGTAAATTTTGCATTTTGTTTTATTTTTGTTTACTTTTTTGTCGAAACACAGGGAAGACGATGAAAATAATATTATTGCTTAATTCTTTGAATTAGATGTGTACAATGGAAACAGAAACAGCTATCACAATTTGGTCAAAATGTGTGCCAGCACAACAAACGAAATATGAGGCAAGAATTAAGCAAAAAACAAAAAGAAAAAACAAATAACTTAATTTCATATTTAAGAATAATACATTTCGTTTTTTCGTATATAATTTCGTTATACTATCATTTAGTCGTTAACTGTTTTAACTATTGCTGAATTTCCTTGAGTGCGTCATTAAACTTGCTCCTTGAGATGATTCCGAAAAGGGCTGAAAGTTTGGATGGGGGGGGGGGTGATGATGATGTTATGAATGAGTGAAGGGTGGGGGGACAGCACATTTATTTTACTTACGAACAAAAAAAAAAAAAAAACTAACCTTAGACATATTTAGCTGTAAAATAGGTTGTACTTTGGGTTAAGAGTTAGGGGAGAGAGAAATATCTCAATTGTTTTGGTTTTAGTTGAATATTTAGGACATGTTACTGTACATACACAGGGTGCCGCAAAAGTAACTAGCTACCATTATAAAGGTTATGACATTTTTGGGATTGTTGATCTGAGCCGCCCTTTTAACTACTTATTTAAACTAGACAGAGTCTGGTGGTAAACTCCATTGAATTCGAATCAAAAGAATAGGAGTACATTTTTTGCATTATTCCAAAATTGTAAGGTTCCATTCCCCAGAGAGATCTAATCACGATCCACACATAGCGTTAAATATCATATTCAGAAAACAAAACCTAACCCATAAACATGTCACTTGCACTTGACACCACACCAGCCATGGGAGCCACTTGAGATTAAGTAGTAACCCTTCCATTAGACCTACGTTGGGCCTTACAAGCACTTTGTTAGCTAATTTAGATTTAAGGGATGAAATTTTTAAGTGAATTTCTTGCTTTCCCCTTTAGATAATAATAGGTTGTCAAAAAAGTCTTGCGGTATTTATATTGAATTTTTAATTGTTCATAAAATTGGTTATAATAATGCGATTTAAGTCAAATATGCGCCGTTTTGTTCGATGACGAGTTCCCAACGAGATGCCAACTTCATAATGCCCCTCTTATAGAAGCTCGCTTCCCTATTGGCAAAAAACTCGGAGAGCCAATTTTCACAGGACTCTCTTGTGGCCAACTTCCGACTACCAAGCTCGTTCGCCATGGATAGAAATAGGTGGTAATCACTTGGTGCGAGATCCGGACTATACGGTGGATGCAAAAGAACCTCCCATCCGAGCTCCCGGAGCTTCTGGCGCGTCACCAAAGATGTGTGTGGCCTGGCGTTGTCCTGATGGAAGACAATTCGGCCTCTGTTGATCAAAGATGGCCTCTTCTGCATGAGTGCTGCATTCAAGCGGTCCAGTTGTTGGCAGTACAGGTCCGAATTGAGCGTTTGGCCATAGGGGAGCAGCTCATAGTGGACGATTCCCTGCCAATCCCACCAAACACACAGAAGAACCTTCCTGGCCGTCAATCCAGGCTTGGCCACCGTCTGGGCAGCTTCACCGCTTTTCGACCACGACCGTTTGCGCTTCACGTTGTCGTAAGTGACCCACTTTTCATCGCCAGTCACCATCCGCTTCAAAAACGGGTCGATTTTGTTGCGATTCAGAAGCGATTCGCATGCATCCATACGGGCAAAAATGTTTCTTTGCGTCAAGTCGTGTGGCACCCATACATCGAGCTTCTTTTTGAATCCAAGCTTCTTCAAATGGTTTATAATGGTTTGATGATAGGCCCAGCTCTTGGCCGATGCTACGGCTGCTACTATGCCGGTCTCTTTCGATCAATTCAGCGATTTTATCGCAATTTTCGACGACAGGCCTTCCGGACCGTGGCGCATCTTCGATCACCTCTGCACCAGAACGAAAACGTTGAAACCATCGTTGTGCGGTGGAAATGGAAACTGTATCGGGTCCATAAACTGCACAAATTTTATTGGCAGCATGAGATGCATTTTTGCCTTTATCGTAGTAGTACTGTAAAATAAGCCGTATTTTCTCTTTATTTTGCTCCATGTTTGCGACGCTATAACTCACGAACGACTAAAAACAAACAACAATAAATCAAACACGTGTTAGCGCGTGAAAAGAGCTTTCCAAAAAGCTCTAGCGTGAACCGATGCGACGAATACAACTAGAACTACGCGCTTGCAAAGACAAGCTTGCGGAAATACCGCAAGACTTTTTTAAATCTTCATGGCATCCACATAGTCTGCTCTTTCGTGAATTGCCCTCCATGTTGCACATGGTAGAGATGGCATAGCTACTGAATTAGAAGCTCGTTTTACATCCTTTGTATTAAGTAGAAGCTGCTTGCTGTACTCCAGCCTGTCAATCATCACCATGGCCTGAATTTTCAGTTCAAGAATCAAACATAGTCCTCAGCTTGTTAAGCGTTTCTTTCAACGCCGTCAACATAACTTCAATCTTGGAGTAGTACTTAAATTAAGCATTTACTAACTTTTACTAGCTTCTTCAATAGCCAGGGTATTCAGTTGAGCGATTGATGTCCGCTTCCTAATCCGCTGCACATCATTTCATTCTAATGGCCCAGCCAATTCATGCATGGTCACCAATTTTGTTACAGTAACTAACTTCTTTGCTTTTCTCGTCCTTGTCGACATGATCCTGTGGCCCATAGTTGACCGACAGCTCTTCACGGGTATGAAAGACATCCTTATCCTGCTTCTCCATGGTGGGCCCGCTCTACTGCTGAGTGCGACACACCTCCATCACTTGCCCTTTGTCCATCTTAATTGCAGTCCTCATCTTCTCGGAGCTGTTGATCCAGTGTTTTGAACGCTGTGGCTGGATACATGGATTCATCGGCAAGCTTCGATTCAGCCAAAATTGTTGCAGGTGCCTACTGCGCATTACTAGCAGCATCTTCTGGTGCCTTAGGTACCTTTGAATAAAAAGAAAGTCGGCTTTTTGGGAGTTGTAGTCGTCTCTCTAACTGAAGTACCTGCTGGCTCCAGATGTGACTTACTGACTTTCAGCTGCTCTGGAAATCTGTTGCAGCTTTCTTCATATCTCTTACATATACCAACCATCCCTTGCTGTTGTATAGTAAGAAGGTTCTTGCATAAGGCAGGAAGTAAGTGAATTTCTTGCTTTAGTTAATACATCTTGATGGCATACCCGAAGTCTGCTCTCTCTCTCTAGAAAGTTGGCCAATCTTTGGGGTTTCCATTAAATGTAGGCATTTGTATTTCTGGTGTAGAGCTGGTAGAGGTCCATCCTTTGATTCAACTCCAGCCTGTCAATCATTACCATGGCCTCAATTTTCGGTTCAAGAATCTTGTCAAAAGCTTAAGGATTATACCTAGTCCTCAGCTTGTTATGCGTTTCTTCCAAAGCCATCAACATAACTTTAAACTTGGATTTGTGCTTACGTATTTCATCAGTGTACAATTACAATTGAAGCATTTACTAGCTTCTACAATAGCAAGCTTCAGTTTCTCTGCAAGTAAATTCAATAGTTTCACCAATTTGTATATTGGACTTGCAGAGCCAAAGCTGTACGCTTCGGTAGCTAATCCGCTGCACATCATTTCGTTCTGACCTTCAATCTTGTCTCCTCACGAGACTTGACTTCAAAAATTCTCAATGACTTCACGTATTTCGATAAACCAAAAAATGTATAGGTAGGTAGGTAGTTCCGGGTGGCCCTTTGTAGGGACCACACATAGACCTTACGGTCCTTAGTGAGGCCGGGTGGTTTTTTCTGGGTACCATTAGAAATCCAAGAGGATGTTTGGCCTTTTTGTCAAATGCCAATAGTTGTTTGGGAGACTTCCTTGCCGCCTCATCAAGAGAGGTGAGACTTGGGGAGTGCAGATGTCTTAATCTTGTCTTAGCGATCGCTGGGCAGCTGCAGATGAGGTGTTCCAGAGTTTCGACGACTCCATGTTCCTTACATATCCTGCAGATGTCCGTTGTCGTGATGCTTAGCTTTTTCGCGTGAGTCTCTGCTTTGGAGCTGTAGCTTATAGTGCGTGAGTTTTTTGTCTCTTGTCTTGCACATGATTTTTGAGATTCTGCAGCCGGTTGTGTTCTTCCACTTTTCCTCTGCTTCTTTCTCCGCTATCTCCTCCATCTTGCTGTGTAGCGTCTGTACGGAGATAGGTATGTTTAGTGTTGCTTCTTGGCTTAGTGCGGTCAGCCATTTCGTTTCCATCAATGCCCCGGTGGCTGGGAATCCAGTAGATTTGCACCTTTCTAGAGATGCTGAGGGAATCTATTGATTCCCTGCTTGCCAGAACATTTTTTGGAGTTAATAGTGAGTCTCTGCATTGCTTTGATTGCCGCTTGGCTGTCAACGTATATGTTTATTTGGTTCCTTATTGCGTAGACTTCTGCCTGGAATATGGTGCAGTGGTCTGGCAGTTTATAGAAGAGAAAAAAATGTATAGCGCTTATAACAATTTTGCGCACGAAGATCAAACATTCGGCTGAAAGAACCAAAAAATGTATAGAATTTTGTTTGCATCGCGTTCGGTTCTTGTTTTTAATAAGGTCACCAAATAGACTCGAATTAATTTAATTATATTGTCCTAAGCCACGGAAAACGCTTACAACTGCACGGATCTACCAATCCTTCAAGTAGATTCAGCTCGAAGGACCAAAACATGTATAGAATTATACACCTTTAATGTACTAATTTGTACTATCTCACTCTTGCGCGCCATGTGGACTTTATTTTAAAAATTTAATTTCTTAAGGGACGATTTAGCTTCTTTTAGATAGCTGCAATGTGTTAGATAAGCTCACAAGCTAAGTGAACACAAATAAGTTGTTCTCAAACTGAACAAGGGAACATGTTCAGTTTTGTTCAGCGAGTCTTGTTCAGTCTGTGTTGCTTTGAGTTTTTCTTGAGTTGTTTAAAGCGCCTGTTCAGTCTCTTTTGCTTAGATAGTTGTTCTGTCTGTCTTGCTCTGTGAGTTGTTCTGTCTGTCTTGCTCTGTGAGTTGTATCATGATACAACTATCAGCTATTTGTAAGTTTGTGTGACATATGGCTTTATGTAGAAGATGAGAAATTGGCCCTAAATCTAACTTAGCTAGCTAAGTGCTTGTAAGGCGCAATGTAGATCTAATGGAAGGAACGCACGGCTGGTCCTCTTTAAGCGTGGTGTCAAGTGCACACTGATTCTTGTCAGCAACGTAAGCAAGAAATTAACTTACTTCATCACTCATGAACGAACCTTTGTATTATACAAGAGAAGCTAAGGAAACAGATTCACAGAACTGCTAAAAGTCAGTAAGTTGAATCTGGAACCAGCAGGTTACTCCATTTAGAGAAACGCTTACAACTCCCAAAGAGTTGAATTTCTTATTCAAAAGCGCCCTGAATCGGGTGAATAAAGAACAGATGGCAGTATCGATCAGGGCCCAGTTAAAGATTGAGTGTCTGCCTCGAAGTCCAGGTGTCCAGCAACCGAATTGCAAAAACTGGATCAACAGTTGCAAGTAGCAGATGAGGACAGCAACCAACACAGTCAATCAGGGGTGTCCTGTAAATCTCTAGAGATTTTCGTATAAACGATTGCACTTCGAACTTAACTTGGAGTACTTTATTTGTAAAGTGAAAAGAATAAGACCGGCTACTAGATCATATGGAAGGGAAACCGTACGCATTAAATCTCCCTGGCTTTGAGCAGGCGGTTTCAAATCTCTCAACTTTCGTCATCTAATCTAGTAGCCCGGCATATTTGTGCCCCTTTATGTATAAAGTCAAACAGCTATAATATGAAATGCTAACGTTTATACGAAAACCTCTAGAGATTTCTGGGACACACCCGAATATGCCGACTAGCTCAGATTCGTTACCTGAGACTAATCTGTCAAATGACGTCAAAGACTCACAAAGTTATGCGCATGCGAAATGGAGCAACTGTTTGCACTACCTTGTATTCATTTGTATCATGCTATTACACTATTGTCAGAGAGTCTCTTCAGAGATATATGACAAGTGTAAAAGCAAGCTGTTAAGCTGTTTCAAGTCTCTTTAGGTGTACCTGCTGCCCGATCAATATTATCCCATATTTAGTTTTCGCCAAACTGAAAGCAATGCGAGTTCAGAAATGGAGTTTTAGGTATTTTCTGGGGAATTCTTTTGAAACTACTTTGGGTTGGAATTCAGAGTGAAAAATCGACTACCAGGAATACCAAAAGGTTTATACTTATTTATCCTCCAAGAGTTGCCCATGTACAAGAAAGAGTAAATAAATCGCCATCAAACCCCGCCAAGATTAGCTCAAGGCTGGGATATAAGAGAAACTCAGTTGTCTTATCTACTAAATGAAAGTTTCAAACGATTAAAGCCCACTCATTCAATTCAGTTTGTAGCTCTAGAGCAGAGTTCCCCAGCGATAGCCCCTGGGGCATGAACATACTCGCCAATTCACACCGAATGCTTGCCAAAGTCATGCATCACTGTGTGTTAGAGAGAGACACAGTCACATTTTCCCGCTCTCTGCTTGGGGAACCCTGCTCTAGAGCAGACCCGGCCAGCTATAGCTACCACGAGCCGAAGTCAGTCGTGCTTTTACGCAAACGCGAGCCGAACTCATGATTGTGTGTATCGGTGAACATTGAATTGCAAGTAAAACGGCTGTAGTCTGGAGAGAGCTCTCTTGCTCACCAACACAAGCACACGTTTTTGTCCTCTCCATTTGGCCGGCACTGCTCTATAGCAGTGATGCCCAGCCGTATGCTTTTTGAGTGTGTTTTGTTTTTGTAATTCCACCGAAGATGGGAAATCAATCAACGTATACGTCACACATGCAAACGATTTCGTGTGTGTGTGTGCGTCGCGTAGAACAAAAACCGGTTTTGTTCTCTTCTTTGATTGGTGTTTGCGCGCGGTATGGTATTGGTATTGTTGCTTATCTTTGTGAGTATTGGTTGAGTGCTCTGTCGTATGCTGCTTTTTGGGCACACCCACTCTAAAGTATTGAAGATTCTCACCTCTAAACTCCTACCTTTGGCTACATATCAACAATCCCCAAATGGTTTTTGAGGGTAAGAATTTGGCGGTGCTCGTTTGACAAACGTCTAAATTGTGCAATAGAACAGAAACTTGTGGTTAGTTCTAAACATACAATATGTAGATTAAAATACTGTTTACTTGGCAAACTTTTCAAAACTAAACTAGATACGTTCGCTGCTGCTCTAACTAACGTGTCTACGACAACCTCTCGCTCTAAAGCCTTTCCCTTTTCTATTCGCAGGGTGGGATAGAGGGGGGGGGTGGGGGGTTGTTCAATGCTGAATGGATGGGTGTTGTTGGTATGAGGTGCGCGCGCTACCAACCGCTACTACTGCTGCTCTACGTGCTACGTCCGATTTGCAACCAGGCGAGCAACAACTGCAAGGCCGGCTGTAGCAGCACCAGTTTTCAGATATCAGCATTTATATTGATGCGAGTCAGAAACTCGCCCTGCGAATCGGCCACAGCGCGTATTATCTCTAGCAACAGTTCGCGCGATAAGCTGGCTATTTTGGGTAAACGTGCCACTTTGGCAAAATCTTTGACAATCAATTTCAGGGCATACTCCTTGATGTCATAGATTTTGGTTATATCGGATGCCTCCAGTGTCTGTAGCACATTCTCGTAGGTGATATTATGCTCGAGTGAGTATTTGCAGAAGGCATGCAAACGATTGTTGGCCAGGCCATAAAAGCAGGGTGCCTGGAATAGATACAATGCATCCTGGGGTGGCATTTTGGTTTCACCATAGTAAATGTAGCGCAACAGCGAATGGAAGGCCTCCAATGAGGGTGAGATTTCGCCAATTTGTATCTAGGGGAGGGGGGGTATAAAGAGACAGTTGAGACTGACTGACATAAATGCAAGGACTCACATTGACGGTATTATCGGGGGGCATGAATGAACGGAACATGCCTTGGAAATAGGTACAACGTGAGGACAATACAGATTTATGCGCCGGTATCACATGATCCTCCAGTATGAGGCTTATATCGCAGAAATCTTTGCCAGTTGTTTCCAGGAATGTGGATAAATCAATCTCCAAGGTGGTGCCTAGATAAGAAAACAAGCAAGTTTAACTCAAACTCCATTGGGGTCTACATTAACTTACCTATGTTGGACTCAAAACTGGTGTCCATAACCAACTTGCTGGGATGCAAACGTTTACGTATAATCTCCACCAGCAGCGGTTTATCCAAATCACTAAACTCACTAGACATGACCACTTCGGTAAAGTTCTCCTCTTTGATAATGAACTGCATGCAGTGATCTTTGATGATTTTGATGCTAGGTAAAAATGTTATTTGGGCTTAATTAGCGCGTTTCACTTCACACATCCTACTCACTTGCTGCGATCCGCATTGTATAGAGCCTCCAGCACATTAATCTTGTTGATCTTATAATCCAAATACTGTATACAGCCGTGCGCCAGGCGCGGCATGGTAAACAATCCAGCCAATTGATAAATGTCCGTTATCAATATAATGATATTCTTGCTGTACGTATCCTTCAGATCAATGCGATCCGTGTAGATGTAGTTGAGTATGATGTCAAAAGCCTCGGGTGTGGCATGTGCCAATCGTACCTCCAGCATGGGTGCCCGATCGCCACCCACTCCTGTATTCAATGCCTGCGCATCCACCTGACCCACACCATACAGCTTCTCCAGCTGCTGTTGGCGCGCCTCGCGCGCTGCAAAAATCTTATTCCTCAAATATTTGGACCGTGCGGCCACAAATGCTATATGCGCCAAAATGCGCACTTCCCCCTCCCCCACCACAAATTGTATGTCACAGAATTGCTTCTCCTGAAAGAATTTACCAAAATCATCGCGCAGCGTACATTTCGGATAGCTGGAGAACTGAAAGCGATAGGTATCGCCGCGTCGCACGCTATTGTCCACGGTGCCGCCAAAGATGTACATGGCATCGCAAATTACCGCCGAGGCGTGAAACACTCGACCCGACGGCACATCCGAATTCTGTTCCGGCTGTATAACCGACCACACCTGCGAGTCCAAGTCATAACAATGCAAATCATTGGGCAGGGTGGAATCTGCCGAACCGCCAAAGACATACAAAAAGCGATCATGATGCACCATGGTGTGGCCATAGCGACGGGATGGTGGTGCCGAGGTGGCACCCCTTAAAACCGGCTCATTGGATATGCGACGCCAGGTGCGGGTCTTGAAATGAAACTCAAACAAAGAGTTGGTAATCTGTAGCCCACTTTGACCCGAAAACACATACATGGCGTCACGTGCCACGGCCACCGGGAAATTGCAACAAGTGGGCGGACGATCGCCCTGCTGTTCCACCTCCTCCCATTGATGATTCTCGCCGGTGAGATTCAGTGTCCACATATCATTGAGCCGAGCATTGCCATCATAGCCGGCATAGATCCACATTTTGTTGTCATAGACAGCGGCACCATGAGCCGAACGGGGCACTGGTTGTCTGTGGAGAAAGGAGAATGTGGAAAGATTAGCTAGGTGTAAACCAAAAGGTGGAAGGGTATTAACTAAGACTAGCAGAGAAATATAAGGAAATCTACATGGAAAGAAGCTGGAATTTAGACATCTAGGGATTCCCGTCGCATTCCCTTTCAGACTCTAAGTTTTAGATTCCATACCGTCTCTTCAGACCCCACATATCTTTTTGATTTTGACTGCTTTTCCGCATAAGATTGGTTAAGCTTAAGTAAGGTAACATTAGGCTAAGGTTGAGTTAAGCTTAAGGCAAGAATAGGCAGAGTTAGGGTAAAGTTGGGATAAGGTCAGGTTAGGGTTAGAGCTAAAATGAGGCTGGGGTAAGGCATAGATTAGGGTAAGTTTAGGATAAGGTTAGGCTTGGGATAGGGGAAGATTAGACAAGCTTCGGGTAAGGTTAGGCCAGAGTTAGAGTAAGGTTAGTGAAAGGTTTGTGAAAGGTAAGGGTAAGGTTAGTGAAAAATTTGTATGGGGTTCGGCTAAGATGAGGCAAGGTTTGGCTAAGGTTTGTCTAGGGTTACACTAAAGTTGGGGTAAGGTTAGGATAAGTTTAGTCTAAGGTAAGGCTGGGGTTAGGTTTAGGTTAGTGTAAGTTTTGGAAAGGTTGGGGTAAGTTTCGGCTAAGATTAGGCCAAGGCTAGGCTAAGGTAGGGTTAGGCTATGGTTAGGACAAGTTTAGGCTAGGGTTAGGGTAAGGTTTGAGAAAGGTTGGAGCAAGGTGAGGCTAAGGAAACGCTACGGTTAGGGTAAGACTGGGAAAGGTTGGGGTAAGGCTAGGCTAAGGGTAAAATGAGACTGGATCAGGCTAAGGTTAGGGTAAGGTAAGCTAAAATAAGGCAAGCTAAAATAAGGCTTGGGTAAGGCTTAGATTGTGGAAAGGATAGGCTAAGGTTAGGCTAGGGCTAGGGTAAAATTTGACTAGGGTAAGGCTAAAATTAAGCTCGGTATAAGCTAAGATTGGGCAAGCTTTGGGTAAGGTTAGGGCAAGGTTAGGCTAGAGTTAGAGTAAGGTTTGTGAGAGGTAAGTGTAAGGTTAGGGTAAAATTTGAATGGGGTTCGGCTAAGATGAGGTAAGGTTAGGCTAAGGTTTGTCTAGGGTTAGACTACAGACTACAGTGTAAGGTTAGGATAAGATTAGTCTAAGGAAAGGCTGGGGTTAGGTTTAGGTTAGGGTAAGTTTAGAAAAGGTTGGGGTAAGATAGGGTTGGGACAAGTTTAGGTTAGGGTTATGGTAAGGTTTGAGAACGGTTGGGGTGAAGTGAGGCTAAGGTATGGCTACGGTTAGAGTAAGATTGGGAAAGGTTGGGGTAAGGACAGGCTAGGGTAAGAGAAAAATAAGACTGGGTCAGGCTAAGGTTAGGGTAAGGTAAGCTAAGGTAAAGGCTAGGGTAAAATTTGGCTAATGTCAAGCTAAACTTAAGCTTGGTATAAGCTAAAATTGGGCAAGACTAGGGTAATGTTAGACTAAGGCTAGTTTATGGTTTGCCAAAGGTTAGGTTAGGGTTAGGCTAAAGTTGAGGAAAGGTGAGGGTAAGATTAGTCTAAGATTATGCTAAGATTAGGCCAAAGCTAGCGTAAAGTGAGGGAGTTTGACAAGTTGGGCTAAGGTAAGGCTGGGTTGAGATTAAGGTTGGGAAATGTTAGGGTAAGGTTAGATCAAGGGATGGCCAACGTTAGCATAAGGTTAGGCTAAGATTAAGCCAAGATTATCCTAAGGTTTGGCCAAGTTTAGTCTAGGTTTAGGGTAAGGCGGTGGTCGTCCAGAAATTTCTAGTCATAGATTTTTCTGGACCTAATGGGGGCGTATGTAGTGAGGTTAAGCTGCTGATCGGTTCAACTTGGCGAACGCAGCGCGAGCCTGGCTTACTGCGTCTCAAGTCGACTCACACCTCCTCGTTGGTGACCACTGTAAACAGAATGCTTTGCATCCGCAAAGCTTCTGGCTAACGTGAGCGGCGAGCCCTAACTACAGGGTACAATATATAAGAACAATGTTTATAGCAGAGGCCAAGACCGTCAAGCGGTTGTGATGTTGTGTGTGTGTGTGTGCAACATCGGGCCAATAAAGAAGAAGAAGAAGAATAATAAGATAATCTTAAAATTAGTTTAAAGTAAGGTTCCACAGTGGAGCGTTCTCGGACCTACGCTTTACACACTTTCAACCAGGGACATGCGCACTGGAGATACCAATCGAAGAAATGACCCACAGGGTTACCACCTTTGCTGTTGACACAGCTATTTTGGCCAGACATTCCTGTGTCTACAGCGCCGCGCACATTCTCCAAAAGTACAGATATCGATTTTGCGAATGGGAGCGGCGCTGAAGTCAAGCAAAGTGTGCCAATGTCACCTACACATTAAGAAGAGACGACTGCCCCGGAGTTTTCATGAAAAATCCACTTCTAGCCTCGTCATCAAGTACACAGGTAACTGGGAGTGTACCTTTTGGCTCACAAGGTCGCTGCTCAATTGGGATGGCTGAATAGCAGAAACAAATTGTCATTAAAGAACAAGCTACTAGGTACAAGGCCATCATTGCACCCGAAAGGACCTGCCTGTAAGTATTTGGTATTGCAGTTACAAAGTATCCACACAAGATCCTTGTCTTCCCAGCCAAAGTACTTCGCAGACTATCGGAAGCGCCCTGGTGCACTAGTGTTGTGAAAGCATCGATAGTGGGCATCATCGATGGTATTCCTCTACTATCGATAGTACTATCGAAAAAATATGACTCAAAAATTTGTTTGAACTTGTGCCACCCCACCAACAATCTAAATTTATATGTAATCATCATTCTACTCTTATCTTGTTACAATATAAAGTTTCTAAAAATGTGCAATTTTCTGCTGCGATACATCGATAGCTGCCCAAATACACAAACATCGATAGTATCGATAGTTCTATCGATGTTTTCACAACACTAATGTGCACGGAAATGGCAGGTGGGAACAACTGGTGCCAGCTCGCACAATGTAGAAGCGAGTGGAGTGGCATTCATTGCAGAGGCCAAGACCGTCAAGCGGT
Source organism: Lordiphosa magnipectinata (assembly GCA_037044535.1). Classification (NCBI taxonomy): domain Eukaryota; kingdom Metazoa; phylum Arthropoda; class Insecta; order Diptera; family Drosophilidae; genus Lordiphosa; species Lordiphosa magnipectinata. Next base: position 100,251 of record JBAMBO010001217.1, read on the forward strand.
TGTGAGGCAATATCATGCCAATAAAGAAGAAGAAGAATGTGCACGGAAAGGCTGGAACAGGAACTTAATGTCCCAATGATGGGCGACGTAATTGTTAAACAATCAAACAAGCTGTAAGAGAATGATTCATTTTTATTTTTAATTTTTTGAATTAATTCCATTTTTCCAAAATCAGAATTGTATTGCTTTTGATTTAATTCACTTCAAAAAAAAAAAACAAATTAATTTGATTTTGTTTTAATTCAAGTGAATTAGAAAATTTTGTATGCTCATTCATTTGGTTTACAACAGAATTAACTTAACTCTGCTACTTTAGTCATTTTATGAAGGTATCCGTGTGTAAACAGTGCAAAATGTCTAAGCTAAAGAGAGGTAACATTTCGCAAGAAGACAACAATGACGATTTTATGGGCTATCCACCTCTAAGAGCTGCGGAGATAAATCGGAAATCAGAAATCTGCTGCTTAAAACCTATTTTACCGTAAGCAATAAGGTATGAATGTGTGGCGTACACTCCCGAATATATATTATAACCTTAATTCAATATCTAAATAAACTAATGAATTAGAATTGAAAATTTCAGCAAAATGCAACATTTGTGGAAAGGTGTTGTCCGGAACGATGTCCCCTTCGCAATGGGATAAAGGAATGATGTTTGGATTACCTTACTCTCTACTACTTTAACTACAATCCATACCAAGTTTGCTAAGCTGCAGACTCCGTTGCGCCACACGCTTAATTGCCCTTCTCAAAGGCCACACAATTGTGGAAACTGTGTAGAGTTTTCTTTATTTTTATAAACGAGAGTTTTTTTCGGGTTTTCGGGTTTTCTATTTACAATCTATATGTGTTTTTTTCTATTCACGGTTTGTCGATATGGATTTTTCTTTCTGTCTTTCTGTCTGTCTGCTTGTCATTTTAATTACAGCTTCTGTCTTCGTCCATCTTCTACTATCTACTGCGTTCTACTTTCGGTTTCGTCATCGTCCATTCTCTATACAGTGTGACCATCATTCGATTTTTTACCAATACCTTAACACTTAAATATCGATACATTTATACAACTTGGCGGTCATTTTCAAATAATTCCAAAGACTTCAATTTGGAAAATGTTTTAAGCTTAGAAAAGTTGATCACGATTCATGCCATAAATCAATTTTGTGAAAATACTGAACTATTTGTTGTGCTGCTTTCTCTCATTAAGTTTTAAGTTGAACAGAAATGAATAACACAAGTACTAAAACTAAACTAACTAAAAAAGTTTCGAGGTTAGCATTAGCATGATATTATAATGTGGGCCTTAGAATAAAGGATGCAATATTTTTCAAGAGACTGGTCTCCAGACTCCATTTTGTTGGAAATTGCTTAAAAGTTCCCGCAAAACTAAGTGTCAGCTTTGAAGTCTAGTTTTTGCACTCAGAACCGAAACTGTACCGGTACAATGTTTAGGTTCTTTTCGGTCCTTTAAGTTCCAAAAATATCGGTACTCTTATACCGGTACACAAACAATTTCAAATAACGGCTCCAGTTCCGGTTCTGGTTCTGAGTTTTAATCGGTTCTTTTCGGTATACGCTTCCTGCTTAAAACTAAAAAAAAAAGGTTAATATAAGGTATGGCTAATGTTATGTTAAGGTTAGGGTAAGGTTAGCATAAGTTTAGACCATGATTTGGTTTAGTTATGGGTAAGATTAGGCTAAGTTTAGCCTAGGGTTAGGTTACGCTTACGGTAAGGTTAGGCTAATATTGCACTAAGGTAATTATAGGCTTAGATTAAGGCTAGGCTAAGGTCAGCATGGAGTTAGGGTAAAACGAGAAAGCTAACTTCGTCTGGGTTTAGGTTAAGTTAAGACTAAGGCAAGCTTAAGATTAAGGTAAGGTTAGGATAATACTGGGCTGAGTTAAAGAGAGGCTTAGTGTAAGGTTAGATAAGGTTGGGGTAAGTTTAGAGTTAGCCCTGCCAAATGTTATGGTAAGGTTAGGAAAAGGATAGACTAAGGGCCGATTTGTCTTCTTCCAGATAGCTGCTATGTGTCAGATAAACTTTCAATTTACTCTGTTATTTGTTAGATTATGTGACAGATAGCTCTATGTAGAAGATGTGAAATCGGCCCTAAGTTTAGGGCAAGGTAAGCTAAAATTACGGTAAGGTTAGACTAATATTGCACTAAGGTAATTATAGGCTTAGGTTAAGGGTGGGAAATTTTGGGGTAAGGCTAGCCTAAGGTCAGAATGGAGTTAGGGTAAAACGAAAAAACTAACTTCGTGTGGGCTTAGACTTAGTTTAGGCTAAGGTAAGCTTAAGATTAAGGTAAGGTTAGCATAATACTGGGCTAAGGTAAAGAAAGGCTTAGTGTAAGGTTAAAGTTATGCATGCTAAATGTTATGGTAAGGTTAGGAAAAGGTTATACTAAGCTAAAACTAGGCTTGGGTTAGGCTAAGATTAGGTTAAAGTTTGCATGAGTTTAGGTTAAGGTTTGCATGAGTTTAGGTTAAGTTTAGGTTAAGTATAGGTTAAGGTTTGCATGAGTTTAGGTTGAGTTTAGTTTAAGGTTTGCATGAGTTTAGGTTAGAGTTATAGGTTAAGGTTTGCATGAGTTTAGGTTGAGTTTAGGTTAAGTTTAGGTTCAAGTTTAGGTCAAGTTTAGGTCAAGTTTAGGGTAAGTTTAGGTTAAGGTTTGCATGAGTTTAGGGTTAAGGTTAAGGTTTGCATGAGTTTAGGGTAAGTTTAGGTTAAGGTTTGCATGAGTTTAGGTTAAGTTAAGGTTAAGGTTTGCATGAGTTTAGGTTAAGTTTAGGTTAAGTATAGGTTAAAGTTTGCATGAGTTTAGGTTGAGTTTAGGTTAAGTATAGGTTAAGGTTTGCATGAGTTTAGGTTGAGTTTAGGTTAAGGTTTGCATGAGTTTAGGTTAAGTTAGGTTAAGGTTTGCATGAGTTTAGGTTGAATTTAGGTTAAGTATAGGTTAAGGTTTGCATGAGTTTAGGTTGAGTTTAGTTTAAGGTTTGCATGAGTTTAGGTTAAGTTAAGGTTAAGGTTTGCATGAGTTTAGGTTAAGTTTAGGTTAAGTATAGGTTAAAGTTTGCATGAGTTTAGGTTGAGTTTAGGTTAAGTATGGGTTAAGGTTTGCATGAGTTTAGGTTGAGTTTAGTTTAAGGTTTGCATGAGTTTAGGTTAAGTTTAAGTTAAGTATAGGTTAAGGTTTGCATGAGTTTAGGTTGAGTTTGGGTTAAGTATAGGTTAAGGTTTGCATGAGTTTAGGTTGAGTTTAGTTTAAGGTTTGCATGAGTTTAGGTTAAGTTTAGGTTAAGTATAGGTTAAGGTTTGCATGAGTTTATAGGTTAAGGTTTGCATGAGTTTAGGTTGAGTTTAGGTTAAGTTTAGGTCAAGTTTAGGTCAAGTTTAGGGTAAGTTTAGGTTAAGGTTTGCATGAGTTTAGGTTAAGTTAAGGTTAAGGTTTGCATGAGTTTAGGTTAAGTTTAGGTTAAGTATAGGTTAAAGTTTGCATGAGTTTAGGTTGAGTTTAGGTTAAGTATAGGTTAAGGTTTGCATGAGTTTAGGTTGAGTTTAGTTTAAGGTTTGCATGAGTTTAGGTTAAGTTTAGGTTAAGTATAGGTTAAGGTTTGCATGAGTTTAGGTTGAGTTTAGGTTAAGTTTAGGTCAAGTTTAGGTCAAGTTTAGGGTAAGTTTAGGTTAAGGTTTGCATGAGTTTAGGTTAAGTTAAGGTTAAGGTTTGCATGAGTTTAGGTTAAGTTTAGGTTAAGTATAGGTTAAGGTTTGCATGAGTTTAGGTTGAGTTTAGGTTAAGTATAGGTTAAGGTTTGCATGAGTTTAGGTTAAGTTTAGGTTAAGGTTTGCATGAGTTTAGGTTAAGTTTAGGTTAAGTATAGGTTAAAGTTTGCATGAGTTTAGGTTGAGTTTAGGTTAAGTATAGGTTAAGGTTTGCATGAGTTTAGGTTGAGTTTAGGTTAAAGGTTTAGGTTGAGTTTAGGTTAAGTTTAGGTCAAGTTTAGGTCAAGTTTAGGGAAAGTTTAGGTTAAGGTTTGCATGAGTTTAGGTTAAGTTAAGGTTAAGGTTTGCATGAGTTTAGGTTAAGTTTAGGTTAAGTATAGGTTAAGGTTTGCATGAGTTTAGGTTGAGTTTAGTTTAAGGTTTGCATGAGTTTAGGTTAAGTTTAGGTTAAGTATAGGTTAAGGTTTGCATGAGTTTAGGTTGAGTTTAGGTTAAGTTTAGGTCGAGTTTAGGTCAAGTTTAGGGTAAGTTTAGGTTACGGTTTGCATGAGTTTAGGTTGAGTTTAGGTTAAGGTTTGCATGAGTTTAGGTTAAGTTTAGGTTAAGTTTAGGTTAAGTATAGGTTAAGGTTTGCATGAGTTTAGGTTGAGTTTAGGTTAAGGTTTGCATGAGTTTAGGTTGAGTTTAGGTTAAGGTTTGCATGAGTTTAGGTTGAGTTTAGGTTAAGGTTTGCATGAGTTTAGGTTAAGTTTAGGTTAAGTATAGGTTAAGGTTTGCATGAGTTTGGGTTGAGTTTAGGTTAAGTTTAGGTCAAGTTTAGGTCAAGTTTAGGGTAAGTTTAGGTTAAGGTTTGCATGAGTTTAGGTTAAGTTAAGGTTAAGGTTTGCATGAGTTTAGGTTAAGTTTAGGTTAAGTATAGGTTAAGGTTTGCATGAGTTTAGGTTGAGTTTAGGTTAAGGTTTGCATGAGTTTAGGTTAAGTTTAGGTTAAGTATAGGTTAAGGTTTGCATGAGTTTAGGTTAAGTTTAGGTCAAGTTTAGGTCAAGTTTAGGGTAAGTTTAGGTTAAGGTTTGCATGAGTTTAGGTTAAGTTAAGGTTAAGGTTTGCATGAGTTTAGGTTAAGTTTAGGTCAAGTTTAGGTTAAGTTTAGGTCAAGTTTAGGTTAAGTTTAGGTTGAGATTAGGTTAAGGTTTGCATGAGTTTAGGTTAAGTTTAGGTTAAGTTTAGGTCAAGTTTAGGGTAAGTTTAGGTTAAGTTTAGGTTAAGGTTTGCATGAGTTTAGGTTAAGTTAAGGTTAAGGTTTGCATGAGTTTAGGTTAAGTTTAGGTTAAGTATAGGTTAAGTTTAGGTCAAGTTTAGGTTAAGTTTAGGTTGTTGTTGTTGTAACGGGAGGGTTGATTGTCTTCCTTTGTGCCGGGAGTCGCAATCCTTGGGCAGTGTGTTGAGCACTGCGTCGGTTCCGGGACATTGACCCGATTGCGATGGGAACCGGTTAGTTTAGTGAAACGCTTCAGTTAATTAAGCTAGTTTCCATAATAGAGCTAGAAACACAAGGCAAGTAAGCAACGGTGACATAAAGCCCATATGAAAAAGTTTGATCACAACTTTGAAACATAACTCAAAACTATTCTGGGCCTTATGTACGGACATAAAGCATTCGCAAATCTATGGTGACTCAAATCGTGTTTCACTGTTGGAAACATGATTTTGTTTCAAATTTGTGTCTTTTACGGAGATACCCGCGAAATATCCGCGAAATCAAGAACTTCATATAAAAAGAATGATTTCGCACGGATTTCGCAGGTTGCCGTTTCGCGAGTTGGTCTGGAGTTCACACGCGAAATAGTCATATCGATATCAAAGTGTCACGCGATGAGTGATTATTTCGCAGATTTGAAATATATGCAAAGCGTATTTTTCGATGTCACTGTCATTGGTGGAGAAGTTGTCCCTAATTGATGTAATAAAAGAGAAAATTGTGCATTATGATGGCGGCTTGTCAAAAATCATCTGGGAAAGGAAAAGTGCTGCCCTTGAAAAGGATGGTAAGTATAGTAATTATTGAGTTTAATTATGTAATTCACAATAGTTTGTGTTTTCTAGGAGAACATTGCAACGCGACTTTGGCTTCGTTAAAGGACAGTTTGCGCTGCCGGCGTGCTGAGCACGCCAAGAGTGGAAGCGATGGTGGTGTACCCATCGCAACTCAAGAAGGCAGCGATGTGAAGTGGGGCTCAGCTCCACTTGTCGGCGTTAATTCTCTTTTACAGAACCTACAGTTCCTTGTACGAGAGAGGAACTTTGGCCCAGCTCTAAGTGATTCATTTGTGGACGACGGCTGCACAACTTAGCAATGGTCGGACTATGGGACTTATGTCCGTACCAAGCTTTATTATGAAATAATGGTAACTTATAACTAGTCAGTAGTTTTTCCAACTTTCTGAAAGTAAAAGATTTCGAGTTTGGTAAAACTGCACATCTAATAAGTTGATCCAAAGATTGACTTCTTGAAATAAACTGTAAGCGGGTCAGTAAAGCCACTTTTCATCGATCTAAGCCATGCACATTTTGTCATTGAGAGTGTGTGTGTGTAGCCACTGTAGTATTGTTGGCGTAACATGGTAGCGACCAGCTTATACTGTTGCCGAGAACTTTTGTGTACACAGTAGATAGCGACGCGCTGAGCCCTGATCTAAACCATTAACAAGCTGAGGAGCATTATTTGGTAAATACTGCGGGTTATGCTAGAAACACCATTTCAGGGTTTAAAAATTGTTTTGGACGACAAAATAGATCACATTCCCTATGGATCAAACGCAGCTGCCTTGTAATGGCTCTCGTTTGGAGTGAACAGCTCATATTGCATATCGACGTTCCTATTCTTCATTGTCAAATTCATTACTTTTCTTCGTGTGGATTCTTTCAGAAACTGAAAGTTAGAAATTTTAACCTTCGTTTCTCATCTTTTAAGTTTTGCCAACCCTTTTTTGATATTATATTTTCTGTGCTCTGACACTGAATTCAAATATTCACATGGGCTTTAAGTCTGAACAAATCTGGGCATTATGTGCGAATTCTATGCGGACTTATTGCCCATAACAAATTTGAATGATAAAGGGTGATTCCTTAGCCACATTCTTTTAGGTCACACATGTTACTGTCAAACATGTTCAGTTTGGTCTATAATTTACCGAAGAATATGCGCTTGCAAATCATTGAATTTTATTATCAAAATTTGTGCTCGGTTAAGAAAGTGAAAAAGTTAAAGTGGAAAATTGTGTTTATTTATCGACAAATGGATGTTCATTTCTGCTTGAATGAATACGTGAACAAACAAAATTGCCGTATTTGGAGGTGAAGAGCAGCCAGAAGCATTGCAAGAACTACCAATGCATTCCGAAAAATGCACTGTTTGTTGTGGATTATGGGCCGGTGGCATTATTGGACCGTACTTTTTTGAAGATGACGAAGGCAGCAACGTTACTGTGAATGGAGAGCGCTACCGTACGTTGATTACAAGCTCTTTTTTTTGCTCTAAATGGAAGAGCTGGACTTGGCTGACATGTGGTTTCGAGTCATCATTGGTCCATTTTTCTGAAATGAAAATGAAGAAGGAGCCACCGTAACCGTGAATGGTGAATGTTAAGTGATTGGTTCTTCGAGGAAATTGAAGCGGAAGACTTGGACGATATTTGGTTTCAACAAGATGGCGCCACAATCGATCTTCTGCAAATCAGCAAATATGAAGATGTGAATTGGCTGCCAAGAAGCTGTGATCTGACACCGTTGGACTAATATCTTAGGGGAGCTGTCTAGGACAAATGTTATGCAAGCAATCCTGAAACAATTGATGAGTTGAAGAACGAGATTCGAGTTGCTATTGCTGACAAACAATTGAAAATGTTCTCAAAAATTGGAGGGATCAAATGTGGGCTACTGCCAAGTCAGCCATGCTGGTTTTGTTGTTTATCATAAATAAATGTCATGAACCAACCTTTCCAATAAATGTTCAACCTTTGAAAAATATCGATTAAATTACAATTTTTAAATAAACGACCCTGTATAATGTATGGCTAATGTTATGATAAGGTTAGGATAAGTTTAGCATAAGTTTAGACCAGCGATGTCCAAAATTTGAAAAGGCAGCCACGCGTGGTTGGGAAGCCAAATTCTGCCGGCTTCGCTAAACTTAGCATCTTATACAGTTGCTTTAGGTCTGTCTTTTCAATTGTGAATAAAGAACAAATGAGCGCTATGTGCAAAGATGGTGCAAAAGTAATGAGAGGAAATAATAATGGTCTCGTGAGAATAATGCGAAAAAACGGTCTGTCTTGTCCAACATTCCATTGCATTATTCACTAGCAACCAACACCGACTACCGATGAGTTTGTCATTGCATTGGAAGATAAGGAATTTCAACTGGACTTGGACCTAACCGAAATGCTAAATGACCTGAACTTATCTCTTCAAGGCAAAAAAAACACCAATATAATAACTCTTGTAACAACAATACACAATTTTACTAGAAAGCTGCATTAGCCTTAAAGCCTGCATAGCCTTAAATCTCTAAAGCAGCGATGTTCAAAATTTGGAAAGGCAGCCACGCGTGGTTGGCAAGCCAAATTCTGCCGGCGTCGCAGCCGACACACGTATAAAGAGAGAGCACGCTCGGCGGCTTGCTCTCTTACGATGCGCGTGTTCGGCTTTTTGTTTTACTTCAAGAGGCATTTTTTCGTGGCATTTGTTTGTTGAGACGTCTACTTCGTGTTCCGCTGCTAGGCATCTTAGATGCAAAATCCAGGAACATAACACAGAAATCCAAAGCGATCTAAAAGAATTACGAAATGTTATTGAAATTCCTTTAAAAACTGGCGATGCATTTCTGGCGAGAACTCGATAATAAATATTGTTAGTTATTGTCTTAAAAATGAAATTGGTAGACTATACTCAATGTTTGGTACAACTGTGTACAATTGTGAGGTTGCGTTTTCCACTTTGAAAACAATATTAAGTAAAAGTCGCAACGGATTAAAGAATACAAAGGAGACATCGACTTGGGTGAGTTATACAAAAATTAATTCTCAATGAGCTAAATATCCTAACCTTTGTTTTCTTCTTTTCAGCACGCCAATATCGACGATACAATACAAATATGCTGCGCATCGATATAATTTGTTTTATTTGTTTCAGTGTAAAGCAGTAAAACGTCACGTTGCCTTCGTGTTTCGCTGCCTCGCACACAAGCGCAACGCTTTCATTGTGTGAGTTTGGACACCACCGGTTTAGACTATGATTTGGTTTAGGTATGGGTAAGATAAGGCTAAGTTTAGCCTAGGGTTAGGTTACGCTTACGGTAAGGTTAGGCTAATATTGCACTAAGGTAATTATAGGCTTAGGTTAAGGGTGGGAAATGTTGGGGTAAGGCTAGGCTAAGGTCAGAATGGAGTAAGGGTAAAACATAGGCTTAGTTTAGGCTAAGGTAAGCTTAAGATTAAGGTAAGGTTAGCATAATGCATGCTTAATGTTAGGAAAAGGTTGGACTAAGTTTAGGGCAAGCTAAGCTAAAATAAGGCATGTGTTAGGCTAAGATTAGGGTAAGGTTTGCTTAAGTTTAGGTTCAGTTAATCAAAATAGTTTACATAGTAGAGATAGAAACCAAAAGTACACACCTGATCATATTAATAGGTACACACACATGTACTCTGACTTTAAGTTAACAGAAAACAGTTTTATTCATTGTTTCAAACTTAAAATTTGTTCTCATTGGTTCTTAAACTATTTGTTTTTAATCAAATAAACTTAATTGTAATATAGAATAATAATAAAACATAAAAGAGATCATTTTGTGTGTTTCAGATACGTTTTCAGTGTGATCATAATAATAGGTACACATCATGTGTTGGTAAGAAAAAAAAATTTTAATTTCCATTTTGTGTTCTTTTTTTTAGGTAAATTAGTATTTCCTAACTTAGTATCCAGTGTATCCACCTCTATTCTTTGTGGCATACTTTTAATAAGAGCCTAGAGCAGGTCTCTACTGGTGTCTCATACCACAGTTTTTGGACACCTTCCCATAGTTTTTGTTTAATTGAAAATGAATGCTTTGCCAATTTCTTTTTTAAGTCTCCACACAAGTTTTCAATGGGGTTAAGGTCTGCGGATTGGCTTGGCCACTTCAGAACGTCAACTTTTTGGTCCTCGAAAAATTTAGATTACAGCCTTGATGTGTGTTTAGGATCATAATCTTGCTGAAATACCCAACGTAATGGCATACGGTACCATCATAACTGTTTCCAATATGGATTTGTACTCTTTAGCATTCATTTTGTTCGTAGTCTGATAAATTGGACCTACGTCGTACCAGGAGAAGCAACCCCATACCATTATAAGTATTGCCACCTTCATGTTTGACTGTTTTTTTTTTGTTAACCATGAATGGATTTCCTTTCCATTAGGGCGTCGAACATTCCTTTCACAGTCATTCCCAAACAAATTAATCTTGTTTGTTTCTCCATTTTTTCTCCCCGGTGCATCCTACCCAGTCTTTGTGGTCCCTTGCAAAAGTTTGCCTCATGGTGATATTTTTTCTGGCAATTCTTCCTGGTAGGTTGGCATCTTGTAGTCGTCTTCGGATAGTTGGAGCACTAACTGAATTCCCAATTTCAGCTGCAATAGCCTTCGATGACTTAAATGGGTCCTTTTAGCTCAAAGTTACTTTGTAGTGGTCAAGGGTTTCTGTTGTTTTTTGTGGCCTTCCACAGGTTTCCTGTGTTGGTGGTCTTTCTAATGCATTTTTAACAAAATTATGAGACCTGTTCATTCGTAAAGATTTGCTTTCTTTTCTCAGACTAAGAACCCATCGAGCTTCTTCTTCTTCATTTTTTCTGAAAAACATGAATTATTTAATTCTCTGTATTGACAGGAGCTATACTTAATTTACCTTTAGTTACCAAAAGATCACTGATTACAAAATTATTCACTTGATACTTGTGAGAAACGGAGACTGTACCTATTATTATGATCAGGCGAAATGTGTGGTGGACTCGCAATTTATAGAAAAGCTTTGATATACGGGGCAGCCCCTCTTTCAACTCTTTGTCACAGTGTGGCCCGACATTGACAACAACAAAAAACCAAAAATTATAACGCTGTCAACACTAAAAGTACGAAAAAACCATTTATAATTAAACAATTCTGGTGTGTACCTATTAATATGATCAGGTGTGTAAGGTATAAGGAATGGCTAATGTTAGGGTAAGGTTAGCATAAGTTTAGACTATGATTTGGTTTAGATATGGGTAAGATAAGGCTAAGTTTAGCCTAGGGTTAGGTTACACTTACGGTAAGGTCAGGCTAATATTGCACTAAGGTAATTATAGGCTTAGGTTAAGGCTAAGCTAAGGTCAGAATGGAGTTAGGTTAAAACTTAGGCATAGTTTAGGCTAAGGTAAGCTTAAGATTAAGGTGAGGTTAGCATAATTCTAGGCTAAGGTAAAGAGAAGCTTAGTTTAAGGTTAGAGTTGTGCATGCTTAATGTTATGATAAGGTAAGGAAAAGGTTAGACTAAGTTTAGGGCAAGTTAAGCTAAAATAAGGCATGTGTTAGGCTAAGATTAGGTTAAGGTTTGCATAAGTTTTGGGTTCAGTTAATCAAAATAGTTTCCATAGTAGAGATAGAAACCAAAAGTAAGTCCACAACGTTTGTACTAGTGTATAAGCTAAGGTTAAACTGCTTAGGCAGTCAGTTGAGTAAGTGAATTAAACTAAAAGAGTCGCATATCTAGTCTTTTGGCACCAGCTGGCTAAAGCTCTCTACTATACCTATTGAACTTTTTCAGTTAGTTCAGATTAGGCTAGGGTAAGGGCTAGTGAAAGGTTGTGGTAGGCCTAGACCAGAGATGGGCATGCACACATATCGACACACTTTTCACACGCATACAAGCACAATTTGCGTGCGCCCCATTCGTGTTCTATAAATAGCTTTCAATGCTTATAGCGTACGTGTGATTTTGTGCAGTCGGCCGCGGCAAAGCTCCTATGCACACGAGGCAGCGCGCTGCCTCGTGTGCATTGGAACTTCGCGACGCGCCCATCTCTGACCTAGACTAAGATTAGTCTAAGTTTAGACTAAGATTAGTCTAAGTTTAGGCTAATATAATGCCAAGGTAAGGGCTAGTGAAAGGTTGTGGTAGACCTAGACTAAGATTAGTCTAAGTTTAGGCTAAGATTATACCAAGGTTAAGCCAATTTCAACTGTCAGCAGCAGCAACAACAAGATAAGTTCCAGTAGCTTCTTAACATTTATTATTGGCACACAACAACAACGTGACAACAACAACAACAACAAGCCAAATTCAATACAAAACTAACTCTTAAACTAATTAATTCTTCTTCGTCTCTTCCAGCTGCTCCTTGATCCACATCAATTTTCTAGCCAAATTAAGAAAAGTTGTCGGCAAATCACGATGCACTCCCAACGAGACTTCGTAATAAAGCACACTTCGAAGGCGCATGTGCAGCTTCATCCGAGCTGCCTGAATTTTTTCCCCTCGATAGCCCCTGGATATGCCGCACATCATGATGGGCATATTGGCAGAGAAGCGCAACATTTCACGATGCCAGACGGGTACCTGCTTGTAGGTAATTCTTGAGTTCAAATCAAACACAATGATGGCACACTGGATGTCAGGTAGGTCGAGAAAAGTGTTCGGCGGCGAAAGATGTGTATCCCCTTTGACTACAAATAGCTGCCCATCGAGAGATTTCAAGGACGTCTTTTTGGTTAGCTTGAGCTGGTGTAGAAGTCCCGAATTGCCAATGAGACAACAATTAAACGTGTCGTTTACCATTTTGTTCTTTTTTCAATTTGATCGGCAATGAAACAGTTAAAACTAAGCCTACTGTGATTCGATTCTATATATCGATAAACGATTCTCTCACTCCCCAAGTGTCACTCACCTGCCCGAAAATTTCCATTCTACCCACATGGCGCTGAGGAATTTGTATTCGAACAAATCATTCTTGTTGGTCAGATTGGAGTTGGAATGAATGTCACCGGTGTAGCCGCCAAATATAAACATGGAACTGCCGGCCACAACAGCGGAATGATGATAACGCGGCGCTGGCGGTGTGCCAGTGGCACAGGCACGACCCCAGGACTTGTCCTTAACCCCAAAACGGATGAGATCGTTAAGCATATTTTTGCCATTGTCACCGCCAAAGACGAACATGGCATCCTTGTAGGCCACCACTGTGTGTTTGCTGCGTCTACAAAGTACAAAATACAAATTAAGTAAGTTGAGGGGGGGGCAGGCAGGGCAGGGGTCAACCTACTTGGCGCCCACAAATTCGGCACACTCCAACATGCGCGTCCATTGATGTGTGGCCGTGTAAGTGCTAAAATCCACATTGAGAGCATTACAACTATAGCTGCCGGGTGACATGACTTTGGTGGTGGTGCTGCTGCTGCTGCCACTGCCGCTGCTGCCATTGCAGCTGGCTCCTTCGGCGCTGCAATTGCTGCCCGTTTGAGCACCGCGTGTGCTGCGCATGGAACTGGAGTTGGACATTCTTAAATGATGGCGTATATGCTGGGCGTCCAGACAGCCAGCCGTTGAGGCGCTTTTGCGTGTCTTTTGGCGTTTGCTTGACGATAGTAGAGCCTCGGCTAAAGGAAAAGAGTGCTGCTGCTGTTGCTGCTGCGAGTTGGCCACACAAGCCGGACAATAAATGCTGCCTGTTCCTGCTGGTGTACTGCCACCACTACCACTCCCACTCCCACTGCCACTGCCACTCCCTGACCCAGTCCCTGCTCCGGCCGCGCCAACTCCGCTAATGGATTTTAGCATTAAAGCATTACAGGGTAAACAAAATTCGAGTCTTTGGGTTTGTTTAAGGGTAAGCAATTCTTCAGAATTTGCTTTTCTTTTGTTGTAGGTGGCGTCCAAGTTGTTTTTGTCGATGAAGATGAAATAGTGTGACCGTTCGCGGTAAACATTTAAATATCAACAGTGCAAGTAGGTGGCGGCACGTTTATGCGTCGGCCTATGTTTGTGAATTAATATGAATATATTTTAAAAATTTGAAAATGAAATAAAATGAGAAATATGAATAATTTTGCGCATATATAAATAATAATAAATTTTCCTTAAAATTTGCGCAAATTATTTGCCTGTGTTAGATTAGCTTAAGTGTCGAACGAGTATTTTGTGGTGTTAAATTTAGAATCTATTTGTAATGCTAGGTTAATATAGCATCACACTGTGACCCTCTGTGCCCAAAGTATTCAGAAGTCAAAAGTGTTCGCTGTCCCAGCGCTGTGACCAGCCAAATGAGTACTTTTGATGTGAATGCTTCTTGTTGTCGTCACAGAGGTCACATTGCTCACATTGCGCACAAAAGTGAGCATTGAACGAGTTCATTAGAATAACAACAACAATCCAAAAGGAATCCCTAAGCCTATTGAAGCCGTCGAGGAGTCGGAATGCCTCTGGAACATGACCAGCGTCATGAGCCAAGGAGTCTAGCTGGAGCAGCGTCGTCGATCGTCACCACAAAAGACGCTGTCGACAATTGGAACAGTTGGCGAAACACATTTCGTGTGAGTTTGCCTTTCAATACAATTTTTATTTGTATTTTTATTGATATTTTTTTTTTGATATTTTTGCAGACTGCATTGAAGACTGAGAAGAGCGGTCAGAGTGGCTCGGAAAAGAAACCAACCTTAACATATTTTATTGCTATGTCATTTCTTCAGCCAGTAATGACAATTCAAAGAATGGACAGAACTGCATCTTTGGTAATATATTCAAATTATTTATTTATTTAAAAATCTTTTCATGTTCAGTGGAAAAATATTTCATAAAACGCAAACGAATGTTGGTTATCCTTGATATGCCGACTCACGCCATATTCCATCCACCTCATGATCAACGAGGTTGCTTTGCACTCCATTCTTCTCCAAAAGAAAATTATGCAAAGCGCAAATACCCAGTCGGACTTGTATGCATGCCAGAAGTACATATTTCATGCCTACTTCTCACTTCAAAAGGCATGAGAAACCCCTGAAAGTTCCCATTCGCTTTTGTTAAGCAACGCCGTAAAACTCAATTGTGACCGTTAACCGTTTGGGTGACGTCACGCGGCAGCCTTCGGGTTCTGCTTCTCTCTACAAACTCAGTACTTCTCAGATGTACCAACTTTGTATATCGTAGATAGGAAGAGATGAGTCGTTGGCTGAGGAACACCTGACTTTTGTATGAAATGTCACCCCATAATTAAATTAAATAGATTTGAGTTTATTTGCATTTTTTTTTATATTTAAACCAACAACAATTTTTGTCTACTTCTATTAATATTATGGATTTTCGAAATGGTGTCTTTCATGTTGGCTTTCGTTGCTGATGTTAGCGAGAATAGTTATCGATTTGGCCTTTAAATGTGTAGTTGTTTGTTGTTTTTAAACAAGTGACCTGTTTTAGGTACAAAATTTATTATTACAATTTTGGTAAATTAATGATAAACACATCTTTTTTCCGCAAATGCCGAAATCGAACTGACTTCATAATTTTATTTTCGTATTCTCTCTCTCTCGTTTGGTCAACGTTCATCAAACGTTCAGGGCTAACTTCGTTTTTCTACTTCGTGTTCGATTTCCACAAGAGAGAGTTTCAACAGTTTCACGATATGCTGACTCTTAGCCTTACGAATACCTGAGAAAACAACGTGTGAGTTTGTCATGGTGATAAATGGACTTATTTCATGCCAAAAAAAAATAATGTGGTGACTATTTTCGTGAAATTTCATGCCACCAAAAGTACTTATAAGGTTGTCAAAAAAGTCTTGCGGCATTTTTTATTGAATTTTCAATTGTTCATAAAATTGGTTATAATAATGCGATTTAAGTCAAATATGCGCCGTTTTGTTCGATGACGAGTTCCCAACGAGATGCCAACTTCATAATGCCCCTCTTATAGAAGCTCGCTTCCCTATTGGCAAAAAACTCGGAGAGCCAATTTTCACAGGACTCTCTTGTGGCCAACTTCCGACTACCAAGCTCGTTCGCCATGGACAGAAATAGGTGGTAATCACTTGGTGCGATATCCGGACTATACGGTGGATGCAAAAGAACCTCCCATCCGAGCTCCCGGAGCTTCTGGCGCGTCACCAAAGATGTGTGTGGCCTGGCGTTGTCCTGATGGAAGACAATTCGGCCTCTGTTGATCAAAGATGGCCTCTTCTGCATGAGTGCTGCATTCAAGCGGTCCAGTTGTTGGCAGTACAGGTCCGAATTGAGCGTTTGGCCATAGGGGAGCAGCTCATAGTGGATGATTCCCTGCCAATCCCACCAAACACACAGAAGAACCTTCCTGGCCGTCAATCCAGGCTTGGCCACCGTCTGGGCAGCTTCACCGCATTTCGACCACGACCGTTTGCGCTTCACGTTGTCGTAAGTGACCCACTTTTCATCGCCAGTCACCATCCGCTTCAAAAACGGGTCGATTTTGTTGCGATTCAAAAGCGATTCGCATGCATCCATACGGGCAAAAATGTTTCTTTGCGTCAAGTCGTGTGGCACCCATACATCGAGCTTCTTTTTGAATCCAAGCTTCTTCAAATGGTTTATAACGGTTTGATGACTCATGCCCAGCTCTTGGCCGATGCTACGGCTGCTACTATGCCGGTCTCTTTCGATCAATTCAGCGATTTTATCGCAATTTTCGACGACAGGCCTTCCGGACCGTGGCGCATCTTCGATCACCTCTGCACCAGAACAAAAACGTTGAAACCATCGTTGTGCGGTGGAAATGGAAACTGTATCGGGTCCATAAACTGGACAAATTTTATTGGCAGCATGAGATGCATTTTTGCCTTTATCGTAGTAGTACTGTAAAATATGCCGTATTTTCTCTTTATTTTGCTCCATGTTTGCGACGCTATAACTCACGAACGACTAAAAACAAACAACAATAAATCAAACACGTGTTACCGCGTGAAAAAAGCTTTCCAAAAAGCTCTAGTGTGAACCGATGCGACGAATACAACTAGAACTACGCGCTTGCAAAGACAAGCTTGCGGAAATACCGCAAGACTTTTTTGACAACCTATTATTTTGGTAAACACATGCTGCAAAGTCCGACTGGGTGGGTAGCCAACACAATTTGGTGATGGCAAATTCCGAGTATTTTCGGTGCAACTGAAAATTTACAAGAAATTTATATTTATTATTGAATTTCATTTCAAGCTTTAAACACGATCATCACCTGGAAAATACTCCCCCCATCTGAATCTCTGCCTAAACTTATAATCCGCATCTGCCAACGCCATTAGAACAATGCTATTCGTTTTCTTGTAGTCTAGAAGTCTTCAGATCCAGACTTATGTGGTGCTTTCCAGTTTCACTTATACTCAAAGCAGGGAATCAAACTGAATCGTTTTTCGGTTCTAGTACTTATGTTTCGGTAAAAGTTTCTGTTTTGGTTCTAACATTATTTCGGTATTCGGTTCCGTATTGGTACCTTAATTTTTACGTACGTACCGGTATGAACCGTTAAAATTTAAAGAAATTTGTAGCCTAAGACCTGACAAGCTGGATAAGCAATCTAGACACACACAAATACGGATGTATTCGATTTACATCAATTTTCAATTGCATTCGTAGCTTTGTTTTCATAAAATATTTTCAAGTTTGTATTTATTACATGTATTGTTTTACCGTCCAGCCGATTTTCAAGCGGAAATTACGCTCACTTGGGTAGTTAGAACAGTAGGAAGATCTTTTGATAGCTCCTACAATTCCGAAAACTTTGTCGACTATTATCTATGTTATCGATTTAAGCTCAGAAAATGCCATTAAACTGATTTGTAAAGATACTGAACTATTTGTATTGTCCCAATTCTTTTCATATAAATACATATCGTTCAGTTACTTTAAGACTGTCACGATTTAAGAATTAATGATGGCGTGTACAATTTTCATATTGATATAATTTGTTCTCTGGCAATATGATATTTCATTTTAGAGGTTCATTTTCATGATCCAACAAGAGCGACATATCTGAGTTGTCCTTCAGACGATATCGTTACAGATCCTTCGGCTTACTGTTCAGACCAATAACGCCAAGACGCTCACACGGAATGCCGTAGATCCTTAAATGCGATCGCTCAGCATTTCCGTATCCATCTCATCTAGGTACCTGGACACCGTAACATTGAGGGTAACGAGTCAGCCGACAAACTGGCAAGACAGGGTACTACCATTCAGCTCCTCCCGTAGAAGAGCTTGATAGGGATGCCCTTAGCCTCATACAAGCTAATCACAAGGAATGAAACCTGGCGCCTGGTTACGGAACATTGGAATAACCTGTCCGGTTTGCGCTGTAGCTCTCGTTTAACCTGAAACGAACCAATAGTCTTTTGCACCAAAGTAGGGAAAACATCTCACTTCTGGTTGCGGGCGCTAACGGGTCACTGCCTAATCGGCAGGCACAACGACTTCTGTAGAAGCGCTGCAAGTGTGAGGAAGAAGAGGAGACATTACTGCATCTTCTTTGCCATTGCCCAGCTCTTAGTAGAAGGAGACTCAAAACTCTTGGCCACCCCTTTCTACTCAATCTATCGGAAGTGTCCGAGATAGAGATTCCGTCTCTACTGAAATTCTTAACGTTGTCACAATGGTTCAGTCGGGAGGAACGCCCCCTAGCTTAAATAGGGAATTATATGGTATTGCAATGGGCCTATCTTGGCCTAAGTGTAGGGACAGTCTTACTGTCCCTAGCCATCTCAACCTAACCTAACCTAACCTACTGTTCAGACGTTATATTTTCAAATTGGATTGAATATAAACAAAAAGATGTATTTTCCATAGAGAATACAAAATTGATTATTTTGTGAGGTATGACAATGTGTCTGCAAGTGCGAGAAATATGACTCGACTTCGTTTTCACTTTTAGATAAAGTGTTAGAGCTAATTTCCACACTTAGTTGGACTTGAACAGACATGGATAATATTCTTAAATAAATATCCGCCAATATAGTTACCCAGGTAATTTTGTAATATAATGTGGGTCCGATAGTGCGATAGTTCTCGCTGTGCAGTCTAGTTGTTACGCTCAGAACCGAAACTGTACCGGTACAATGTTAACGTTCTTTTCGGTCTTTTCGGTACCAAGAATAACGGTTCTCGAATACCGGTATAAAAAATATTAAAAATATGGGTTCCAGTTCCAGTTTAATTTTAGTTTTCGGTATACGATTTCGGTTCTGGTTCCGGTTTGATTCCCTGCCTCAAAGAATTTAGCTATATTAAGCCAGTCAGCAGCTGTACCTGGAAACTGTAATTAATGAAAATTAATATAACTTAATTCGTTTCAGAA
This sequence comes from Lordiphosa magnipectinata, assembly GCA_037044535.1. Classification (NCBI taxonomy): domain Eukaryota; kingdom Metazoa; phylum Arthropoda; class Insecta; order Diptera; family Drosophilidae; genus Lordiphosa; species Lordiphosa magnipectinata. The sequence goes on from JBAMBO010001217.1 coordinate 119,352, forward strand.
TCCATCATTATCAAGCTCCGGATCGAAACAAAGTTTGGAGAATGCAGCGTTTTTTTGTTCTGCGGATTTGGAAGCAGATGAGTTTTCGGTTGTGCTCTGAGACTCAAAGCGTCGGAAACCAATACCGGATAATATGCAGAAACATGTTTTATTAAAGTCAGTGTCAGAAGCCTTGTCTGCAATAAACACCAAAAAATTGGGACATATGGTCTGAATTCTCGACCAGTTTGCGCAAAATCGATCAACTCAATCCGCACAGTCAAGTCAATTGGATGAACTTGACCAATTTGAAGGAGGGGAGAATGTATTCACCGAGTATGAGACTCTGGAGGACTATCAAGATAATCCTAGATAAAGATATCTATGTAGTAGTAGTATGTTGTTTTTATTGTGTAGAAGTGATTACAGATTATAGCCTAGTACTGAGGGCGTTCGATTTTTCCTTTCGTCACAGTATTTCACATAAATAGAAACACTTTCTCAAAGCAAATGAGCATCAAAACAAAAGCAAAGTGTTTCTAATTATATGAAATTCTGTGACGAAAGGAAAATTCGAGCGCCCTCAGTACTAGGCTTATAGCTGGCATTACAATAATAACAAATTGTAAGTGATATACAAACAATGGTTTATTTAAAACCGTCAGTTGATGTTATGTAGTATTAAATAAACAATTATATTTGTAATTTATTTGGCGACCTTTCTAATGTTTAATTAGTGTGAGTTTAGCTGGCTCTAGGTCCGAAAAAGTTGCGTTTGTTCACAACTTGTAAACAACTTATGCATTGTACCACCAAAAAGAGCTGGTTGCCTATACAGAACTGTTTCATCGTTATCCCTAACGACTCTTCAGTAGGCTTTTCGCTGAAGAAAGCATGATTGACAACTGCCTCTCCATACAATCATTGCTTAGATCAGTTGGGAACTGCTACAATTATAAATATAGGTACGTCTGAGAGTCGCCTTTCATTTGACTACTCCACCCACCTTCCCCATTCGTCACGAGATAGTGGATCTTCCGTCAATGAAGACGGCTCTACAGACTGTTTTAGAAAAAAAAGAAAACAAAATAGAACAAAAACTTAAAAATCTTCGTTTATAATTTGTCGCCGATATTTGGTGGCTTCGCCAATTTTCTCCGTTTAAAATGCTTTGGAGTTCAAACTCGTTTAAAGTGATGCGACGGAAGTGGAGATATCGCACCTCTCTAAGGATGGGACAAGTGCCAATAAAGTGTTCCACACTTTTCCGTCTCACGCATATTACAAAGGCTGCAGGTTTCATCCAAGTCCAAGTGCAATCATTTCGCACATCGCCTTAAAAATATTGCTAATGCAGTTTGTTCCTAGGCTAGCTTGAAAATAGTTTGATTGACCCAGGTTGTGAGTCAGCTTTTTATGCTCTGTACCGAAGGTACACAAAGTATATTAAGTTTGTGCAAAAGTATGTAACAGGGAGAAGGAATCATTTCCGACCCTATAAAGTATATATATTCTTGATCAGCATCAACAGCCGAGTCGATATAGCCATGTCCGTCTGTCCGTCTGTCTGTCTGTCTGTCTGTCTGTCCGTCCGTATGAACGAAGAGATCTCAGAGATGGTAAGAGATAGAGGTTTAACATGTATGGGACATATATTTCTCATACTTGCAGGCAGATCAAGTTTATTTTCAATTTTTGCCACGCCCCCTCGCGCCCCCGCAATTTGGAAAAAACGTCATATCTTCTACAGTTTTGATGATAGATGGTTCGTACTTTCTAGAGATATTTAGTACTCAAAATTATATATCGATTTGCTGAAGGAATGATAAAGATCGGATGAACGATACTCAAGTTATGAGCAAAAAACGGTCAGTTACACACCCCACCCAACCCACCCATAACCTAAGCATTGCGTTCAGCAGAAGCAATCTTAGTGAGAGAGAGAGAGAGACTTGTCCTGCGTTGTACGTTGTGTGTTAACTGGCCGTTTGACTCGTGACCAAATGCGAGCTGCGACATTAAGGGTGCAGAGTATGTTATAGTCGGGCTTGACCGACTTTCTTTCTTGTTATAAGTGGACCTTTCAGTGATCTGTCTAGCTCGGCGCTCTTCTTCGCAAGGTATTCTTATGACTTCAGCTTGTATATGACGCCATCCTTGTATATTGTCCCAATCAAAGTTTAGCCCGCAGTTGTTTGAAATAGTGCACCAGTCGTCAAAAAACTGAGTTTTCCCCAAGAAGCAGTTGACTCATTATTTGCTTAGGCAGTCTTTTCTCCGGCATGTTCATGTTCATGTATACAGAGTTGGAAGGCCAGTTTCTATATAAAGGGCGGTATCCACGGGTCGCCAAAAAATTTCTTGTGAAAAGGTTGATATTCCGCATATTCTTAACAGAGTCTGCTAAGCCTATGTTAATGCCTATAAAGAAACCGTGCGCTGCTCTGGCGCTGTTAAATACTGCCCGCGAACTTATAAACAACAACAACACCTTGCAGGATTATGAATATAACATATTTAATGTGCTATTTTAATATATTTTTATTATTAAATTAAATTAATAATAAATTAATTGTTATCATTATGACAGTTCGATGTAGTCCCGAGCAGCGGCACTTAATGAACACCTCGCACTTGGCTGCCATGGCAAAGATTTCGTTCATATTGATTGGAAAGTAATTCGCGCATTTTTGGCGATTTGCCTCCGTAAAGTTGGTCAGGTCATGATGATCTTCTGGATGTACTGCTGTAGCATGTGTGACTTGGCGGCAAATATAGCTCCGCTGAACTCGAAAATGGTATTGGGCAGCGGTCCCTGGGTGGTCACATAGCACTTGGCCACGTAGTCGGGGCCCTGTCAGGGAAACGTTAGGAAATGGGATTGATTTATAAAGTTGAAGTTTGGTTCGCCCATTTGTTACCTTGATAAAATTGGCATTGATGTAGGGCACATCCTCATTGCCCGATCCGCTTTTGCTCGGTCACCTTCAGGGGGTCATTTTAGGCTGCACTATCCGCTATACTACCGCTTGCCAGCAGGAGTTTTTCATTTCGCGGCCGTTTTCGTAGCCATGGACAGCGCCCTTAAATCGCGTAATTTGGCGTATTCTGCGGTAACTTGAAAAGTTTTTTGATGAAAAACATCAACAAGCGATCAACATCGTTGAATCTAAGAAATAACACATGATGCTTTTTACAGTTGCCTGGAACACCTTATATTTGCAACTTGGCTTCACGTTGTCTCTACTCAGCAATGTTCTCCATGTAGCGTTTATAGCAATATTTGCTTCTTCAAGTTTCCCTTTTAGATGATCTGAGAAAATCATATTATCGGACACTGTGACGCCTAAATATTTGTAGAACCGCACTTTCTCTAGCGTTCTTCCATTTATTTGCAGACACTCCCCATCTCTTAGCCTGCTTCTTCGTGCTCCAATGGACATAACCTTCGATAACAGACGTCACTGCTCACAATAGCTTCCTAGATGATTTAGCATATTTTGTAGCATTTGCGAGCTTTCCGCTAGGATGACGGTTTGGCCGCCAAAGGTAACACCGCCTGGTAGGATTTCTGCAATATCATCGATATATAGCGAGAAAAGTAGTGGACTTATAAGACAGATATCTATGTATATATATATCAAATAAATTAACATAATCAATTACCTTTAAGTACTCGTCTTTCAATACTTTATAAATTGCATCGCATGTTTCCAGATATTGTTACCTTTGACATTCTAAACTCGTATGAGAATGACATCATGCTGGATCCTAAAGTCAAATAGCGGAGTGTCACTGCTAATCTTTCGCCAGGTGAAATGGGCTCACGAAAATTCGTCGTCTTCTTTCTGATAAGTGACGTTACCCAACATACGAGCTGATCGAAAGTGGCTGCGTCCATGCGTTTTAAATTTCTGCGGAATACTTCGCAACTCTGCATTCAACTAGGCAAACATTCTTTCTTTCCCTCGAGTCAAATTAATTTTGTCGACCTAGCAAGAGCGCTTTGGCTTGGGTTCATCATCATCTTCATCTTCGTCCAGCCCCCACAACGCAATAACAGCACACGCCACTAGCTCTGTTGCCTTTCGCGCATTCATTTCTTGCTGCTGAAAAATTTAAATTAATTACAATTCAAAAAATACACGAATATTTACCTTAATGCGTGGTACGGAGACACTGACAATTTTTGCGGAGCCCATCTAATTACATAGCTCAGGAAATCCGCTCACGAAAATTCTCAGAGCGCATTGTCAGAGCGAGTACGGAGCAACCAACAATTCGCCATGACAATTTGCGTGGACCTGCCAACTCGTTTTTTTGAAAACAGCTGATAAATTGTCGAAGGGGGTCTGCAAATTATGAAACTTGTTTGATAATTGTCAGATTTTGTGACCGCAATTAAAAAAATGGATGCAAAGACAAACAAAAAAACCATACAAAAGTCATTTGGAGAACTTTACGGAGGACGAACAAGCGGCGTTAATCAAAGCGGTCGGATTCTCAATCCATTTTATGGGATTTGACTAACAAAAAACATTTCGATACCCGCAGCTGCATCACTTGTGGCGGAGAATCCTTCTCTGTATGCTTCTTCTGGCATGCCATTTGCCCAATGTATGCATTCCACCCGAGTCTAAACCTTCGCAGTCTCCACAGCCCACGGAACGGTCCCACAACCAACGGCCAAGCAGGCCTAAGCTGAAGTCTCCATAGCCATAGTAGTGGCTCCTTCGGCTTACTGTGGTAGCTTCCGTTGCTACTGTTGTGGCCACCTTTAAGGTCCAATTTCTCAAAAGTTGCGGTTAGGTACCGGCCGGTCCAATTTGCCGGCCGGAATTACCAGAGGTTAAGTCATTTGATTTTCTCAACAAGACTTACCGTCAGGTTCACCCGATAGCGATTAATTGCTATCGCTGCAAAAGTGTGACCTGACACTGTCGACGAAACAGCTGTTTGTTTTGGCATTTTTTAATGCTATTGTTGTCGCTGGTTATTATTTGGCAAAATAGTTAAATAAAATTACATGCGATGATGAATCTATGTGAAACACCGAAAAGACCAAGAGCGAAGAGTCAAACAAATCCATTTTTGGATGCGGAGACCTGGAAGCAGAAGGCCTGGGCTTGGAGATCAGTATGCCGCCATGCCGGAGTTCGTCGCCCTTGGAAAGACTTTCGGGATAAGTATGAGAATTTAAAAAAATGATCGCGAAAATAAATCGGAATTATGAAGCGGGAGACTTCTGGAACTGTGGCGGCTTTCCCAGCCCCGCTGGAGTCTTGTCTATTTCCAAAAAATTCGTGGCATGATCCCAAGCTCAGCCACAGGATTGGAAAATGTGGTTGAAAATGATGGTACGTTTATATTTAGGATATGTAAGCTTTAAAAATATTAATTGGCTTCTTAAATTTTAGCACAAATCAATCAGTCAGTGCCTGTTTGTGATGGCCAGTAATGCAATTGCATGGTTTGCCGAATGAAGTGTGATTCAACAGAAGTCGCCCGCAATGATAAGGAAGAACCTTGCAAAGAGCGCAGCGCCATTATAAGTTTGCTCTCTGACAACAATCCACGATTCCTGTTAACAATCCAAATCATAATAAATTGAATCACAACTGAAGTTAGGGTTTTACCTGTTACTTGGCGAAGATATTTGATCTTTAGAAAGGTGGGTACTACCTACCTTTGATCTCTAATCCTAGCAAGAATTATTTGATATGCTCAGTTTGTTAACCTAAATCGTTGAACAAATTTGGCATCATCCAGATCAGTAAAATAATAAATACTCTCCCTGTACTCTCTCGCATTATTTTTTCATTGCTCCGTCTTGGGTTATGTGGGAATAACCACCACCATGTTGGCCATTGTGGTAATACCGTTCCTGGTGCTGGCCGTGCGTGTGGATTCATTATGGTGCACACGTATCAGCGTTTAGATCACTATCGGTATAACACATCGCATGAGGCAATTGGTGGTGCCATTGACCAGGTGGGTCCTTCGATTTTGCAGACGGCGTGCAGAGAGTTTGCCTGCTTTGCCATTGGTGTCATTTCGGATATGCCGGCGTGGCAGTCAAAACATTTGCCATGAATGCGGCGGATGGTATTCTGCTGAACAAAAAGTTCCACATCGACGCCGCTGTCTTCTTGTTTTACCGCCTGAATCTTACATTTCCATTTGTTTATTTATAAAGATTTTGTTTTGGCAATTGACAAAGTCAACAATACACATTTTGAACACAGCTGTTTGTCGATCGATAAAAATATCGATAATTCGATCGCCGGCAGGTTAAAATTTAACCACATCATGATGCAGCGGTTAACTTTGCCGCTCGGTTCTCGCCAAAGACAGCATGAGACACGCGAATTCGGCTAACTTGCCGGTAAGTTTAACTAATCGGACATTGAGAAATTGGGCCTAAATCCGTATTCACATAGTTTATCCTCCTCTAAAACGCCCGGCGAGTATGATTCGCCTCCAGTCTATGAAGCTGGCTGTGGCTCTGAATATTGCCTCTGGTTTAATATGCGGCCCAGCAATTTTAATCCCCAGATGCGATTTGTGTTGTCGTTATAGCAGTATGTCTAAGTGGCTAAGTTCTGCTCCCGCAGTCCAAAATAAAGGGCTTCTACCGCCTCACACAAAATTTTAGATTGTCTAGCCGAATTGCGCGTGTCTAACGTCTCTTCGGCGAGAATCCGAGTCGGCATTAAGTCTAACCGTCTGCCTCATGATGGGGTCAAATTTTAACCTGCCGGCAAGTTGCGATAGAACTATCGATGTTTTTAACGATCGACAAATCGCTGTGTCCAAAATTTGTATTGTTTACTTTGTCAATTGCCAAAACAAAACGTTTATAAATAAACAAATTTGTTACATCCACGCGAAATGGAAGATTCAGGCGGTAAGACAAGAAGACACAGGCGCGGCGATGTGGAACTTTCTGTTCAGCAGAATAGCAGCCGCCGCATTCATGGCAAATGTTTTGAGCGCCACGCCGGCATAAAGCAAAGCAGGCAAACTGCACTGCCCGCCGTCTGCAAAATCGAAGGACCCACCTGGCCAATGGCACCACCAATTGCCTCATGCGATGTGGTATACCGATAGTGATCTAACCGCTGATACGTGTGCACCATAATGAATCCACACGCACGGCCAGCACCAGGAACGGTATTACCACAATGGCCAACATGGTGGTGGTTATACCCACATAACCCAAGACGGAGCAACGAAAAAATAATGCGAGAGAGTACAGGGAGAGTATTTATTATTTTACTGATCTGGATGATGCCAAATTTGTTCAACGATTCAGGTTAACAAACTCAGCATGTCAAATAATTCTTGCTAGGATTAGAGATCAAATATCTTCGCTAAGTAACAGGTAAAACCTTAACTTCAGTTGTGATTCAATTTATTATGATTTGGATTGTTAACAGGAATCGTGGATTGTTGTCAGAGAGCAAACTTATGGTGGCGCTGCGCTCTTATGCAAGTGACTTCTTCCTTATCATTGCGGGCGACTTCTGTTGAGTCAGACTTCATTCGGCAAACCGTGCTATTGCATTACTGGCCATCACAAACAGGCACTGACTGATTGATTTGTGCTAAAATTTAAGAAGCCAATTAAATATTTTTAAAGCTTACATAAATATAAACGTACATTATCAACCACATTTTCCAATCCTGTGGCTGAGCTTGGGATCATGCCACGAATTTTTTGGAAATAGACAAGACTCCAGCGGTGCTGGGAAAGCCGCCACAGTTCGAGAAGTCTCCCGCTTCTTAATTGCGAATTATTTTCGCAATGGTTTTAATTCTGTACTTATGAAAGTTTTGACGACAACTCGGCATGGCGGCATACTGATCTCCAAGCCCAGGCCTTCTGCTTCCAGGTCTCGGCATCCAAAAATGGATTTGATTGACTCAAAAAGTCTACAAACGAATGTTCCTCAGCCGTAGAAAAGTTCTTCGCCCTTGGTCTTTTCGGTGATTCACAGTGATTCATCATCGCATGCAATTTTATTTAACTATTTTGCCAAATAATAACCAGCGACAACAATAGCATTAAAAAAAATGCCAAAACAAACAGCTGTTTCGTCGACAGTGTCAGGTCACACTTTTGCAGCGATAGCAATTAATCGCTATC
>JBAMBO010001218.1:0-128821 GCA_037044535.1 Lordiphosa magnipectinata
AACTTATAGACTCAATTTTAGGCTAAAAAGGCCTTTTCCAAATATGAAAAAATTCTAAATATTATTGTGTGTGTTTCACAAATTGATTCATTTTAATACCCTTGATTAAAATTGTCCGGATGTTTGTAACGCATAGAAGGAAGCATCTCCGACCACATAAAGTATATATATTCTTGATCAGCATGACGAGCTGAGTTGATATAGCCATGTCCGTCTGTCCGTCCGTCTGTTTCATATGCTATCCCCTCTGTCAGTTTTAAAGCTATCGTGCACAAACTTTGCACGAAGTCGTTTAGTACAAAATCGCAGTACATTTGTCTGAATCGGCCGGATCGGACGACTACAGCATATAGCTGCAATAGGAACGATCGGTCGAAAAGTAGTTCTAGTAAAAGAAACTTTTTTGTTTTCAATGCAAACGTCCCCAATCTTCGCATTTATTACTTTTCTATGCCTTTCATAATGTTACCAAGTTTGATGGAAGTCAGACAACTATATAGTATAGCTGCCATAGAAAAGATAGGTTTAAAAAAAAATCTTAGTAAGAAAAACTTTTTTGTTTTCAATGCTATCGCATTCACACTTAATATTTCTTAATGTTATATGCTTTAAGTTTGTTCCAAATCGGATGACTAGAGTATATAGCTGCCATATAAAAGATCGGTCGAAAAAGTAGTTCTAGTGAGAAAAGCTTTTTGTTTTCAATGGTAGCGTCTTTTGACTTTCCAGTTATGAATATTATCTGTTTCGACACAATTTTGGGAGTTTAAACAAAATCAGATGAATATATCGTTTAGCTGCCATATAAGAATCTGGCAAGAAAATGGTGTGGCAGCCCTAGCCACCTCTGGTCACACCATTCATCGAGCACCATCCCTAACGCGATAGCAGAACGACAAGACACGCGCCATCCCTGGCGCTCAGTTTCTGGCTGGGCTCCCGCCAAGGCGGCTGGCGGCAGCATCGCGCCTTGCAATCGAACAATAATTGTTAGCTTAAGTTACATTCAATAAAGTTAGTTACATATTAAACCTAGTAGCTAAAATGGTCAAAGTTGTGGCGCCATCTATTGCTGAGTTTGGGAAATCACTCAGCTAACATTGTTCAAAGCAAAAATTAAATTGTTGAGGAAAAAACATTAAAAATCTTTATTTATATATATATTGGGCGTGAGCTTCGCGAATATTACTTTCAAAAGTCTTAATTCTGGTTTCAAACCGGTTCGAAAACCTCTAAAATTCTGCAGAAGGTTTGACGTAATGTCTAAGCTTAAGTTCGTTGACCGACATAACTTATCGAACCTAAGGTTTTGGCTTTCTTAGATCATTATACCCTTGTTAAGGGTATTATAATTTTGACCAGAAGTTTGCAACGCATAGAAATATTCATTTCCGACCCCATAAACTATATATATTCTTGATCAGGGCGACGAGCGGAGTCGATTGAGTTTTGTCCGTCCGTCTGTCTGTCTGTCTGTCCGTCTGTCTGTCCGTCTGTTTTTACGCAAACTAGTCTCTCAGTTTTAAAGCTATCGAGCTGCAAATTCGCACAGAGTCTTCTTTTTACTGCACCCTGCTAATATGTCGGAACCGAACGGATCGGATGACTATATCTTATAGCTGCCATAGAAACCATCGGTCGGAAAATGGGTCTTAGTACGATAAACTTTTTTGTTTTCAATGCTAGCGTCATAAAACTCTGCCATAATTAATATTATATGTTTTCGAACAGATTTGCAAATTTTGGTCAAAATCGGATGACTATAACATGTAGCTTCCATAGGACCGATCGGTTGGAAAATGGGTCCTAATAAAAAAAACATTTTTGTTTTGAAGTAAATCGTTCTTAAAGTCGGTGATTCTTAATATTAAACGCTTTCAAACTAATTTGAAAAAGTTGATCGACATCGGGTGACTATATCTTATGGTTGCCATAGGACCGATCGGTCGGAAAATGTGTCTTAGTGAAAAAAACTTTTTTGTTTTAAATTTTATCTTTCTTCAACTCGGGGATTGTTAATTTAATATGTTTTCAAAAAGATTCGCGAAATTTTGTCGAAATCAGATGTTTATCTGTCGGAAAATGGGTTTTAGTTAGAAACATTTTTTAGATTTTTATAGAAGCGTTCTTAAACTCTGACATTTCAAAAACAGCATTTGCAAGGGTATAAAAACTTTGGCACAGACGAAGTTAGCATGGCCTTCTCGTTTTTGCCTAATTTTTTTTATGAATTTCAGCAAATTGGTTAACGTTGTCAAGCTGTTTAATGCGTCATTCAATGATCCAATGGTCCACAATCTTTTTTATTACCTTGGATTATTATTGTAAATTAATTGCATTTGATGCATTTAGAGCTAGGCTTGGGCCAAAAGTGGTTTAGAAACTTATCTCAGAAATTCTTTTAGCTATAAACTTGAATTGATATTATGGTGTGAATAATTATACCAGTTCACTTTGAACCAGTTCAGAAGTGGAATTTTATTAAGTCCGGCACATGTTCAATCAATGCTCTTTAAAAAAAACTTATTTAAAATCAAAAGTCTCTTTAAACGGTTCCACGACGGTACCAAAACTATGTAGGAATTTGTATAAATAAGAAATAGTTTACTTGTATTTTATTATGTATCTTTAGAGCATGAGCTTGCCTTAATTATGTAGAAGATAAAAAGATCTATACGAATTGTCATTTCTGAATGTGATAAGATCGCTATTGTAGGAGGACAGAAGAAGTATGCATATATCCAATTTTGTGCCGGGTGTGTCGTACCACGTACGTGCAAGAGGTTGTGGGTTCGATCCCGCCTCGGACCATCTAATAGAAAAAGATTTTTCTTACTATAGAAAAAAGCTTTACACACTCGGTGACCTTCACCAGCTACTGGCGCCAGCTGTGAAGTAACTAGCCATGAAAAAGCAAAAATTCTCTTACTATTGCCGTTCTGATTCGGCGTTAAACTGTAGGTCCCTTTCTCTTGTGCAAAAATTATAAGCACACACGCCAAGAGATTGAGAGAAGCTTGGCCCTGGCCCTCCGCGAGGTGCTGTTTGAGCCAATTTTACATTTACAATATCTGTTGAGCAACTTAATAACTAATCGTAACTTTCAAAACGAATGGTAATTACATAAAAGTAAGCTTCAACAATTATAATACTCGTATCTGGAAAGATCCTAAATAAAGTTTAACGGGTAAACATCGAATACAAATCGAACATGAAATGAGAATTTAGTTCTTAGTCTTTGAAATTTTGAATTTTGAGATCCGTTGTAATTGACTTGCCTTTTTATACCCTTGTAGAGGGTATATAAAAATTGTTCTGATGTTTGTAACGCATAGAAGGAAGCATCTTCAACCACACAAAGTATATATATTCTTTATAAGTATGATGAACTGAGTTGATATAGCCATGTCCGTCTGTCCGTCCGTCTGTCCGTCTGTTTCAATGCTATTTCCTCCGTCAGTCTTCTTAAGTCTATCTTAACCAAACTTTGCACGAAGCCTTTTGGTACAAATACACTACACATTTGTCGGAACCGGCCGGATCGGATGACTATAGCATATAGTTGCCATAGGAACGATCGGTCGAAAAAGTAGTTTTAGTGAGAAAAACTTTTTTGTCTTCAAAACAAACGTCCCCAAACCTCGTATTTAAAAGTTTTCTATGCTTTTACACAATTCCATCAAATTTTATGAAAATCAGCAAACTATATAGTATAGCTGCCATACAAAAGATACGTCTGAAAAAAGTAAGTAAAAAAAACATATTTGTTCTCAATGCTCGCTCTCAACTATGTTACTGATCAATATTATATGCTACCACACAATTTTGCTAAGTATGATAAAAATCGGATGACTATGGACTATAGTTGCCATAGAAACTATCGGTCGAAAAGTAGTTCTAGTGAGAAAAATTTTTTTGTTTTCAATGGTAGCGTCTTTATACCTTCCACTTGTGAATATTATCAGTTTCCACACAATTTTGGGGAGTCAAAATTGGATGAATATTTCATATAGCTGCCATATAACAAACTGGCAAACAAATGGTCAAAGTAGAGGCGCCATCTTATTGCTGAGTTTGGGAAATAACTCAGATAAGAATGCTCGACGAAAATCATTTAATTTCTTAACTTATATAAGTTATACAAGCTACAAGGGTATATAAACTCCGAACGAGCCGAAATTAGCTTTCCTCAATTTTGTAGAGTAAATTATTATTTATTTAAAGTTATTAAATCACCTTCGTTTTTTTAGCAGTGTTGCTCGGTAGTAAGCCGACGATTACTGGGTTGCCTTGAGGCACGACACTCGTCTGAATCCCTTACAAATAGTGAGGCAAGACATCGGCACGCACTTAACTTGAATGCATGTATGAGGAATGGTCACATTGTTCTGTCTCGCTAGGTTTTGCAATTATTACGATGGGTGAAGACGAAAAATATCTCTTGCAACTTTAAGTTTAATATTTTAAATTGTTTACGCCAGTATCTAACTGCAAATCAAAAGACTCCATTAAAACATTGCAGAGCACTGACTCCAATATTCAGTTCGAAGCCGGTAAATGAACTCATCAAGAACCTTTAACATTCCCCACTTTGGTCCTGCCTGACCACACAGACCTCAAACTTCTCCTCTTTATCATGTTATTCCCACAAAGTAAAGTAAACTCAAGTTGGGCGCATTCAATTGCCCATCTCCATTTCCATGTCGCAACGTTTGCAGCCAAGTAAAAGTTTTAAACGCAAATGCCGTAATTGCCACACGTCCAGGCCCAGGAACCAGAGCCATTTGCTGTACATATCCACATCCGTATCTGTGGCCCTGACTCACAATTTTAGAATTAAACCCGAAATGCATAAATTGCCGTAAACCGCAAGAAACTTTAGCCGTGCCTCGGCTGGAGCTGGAGCTGGCTCCTTGGCCCGTCCAGACAACAGAGGAAGATGCTGGCACAAAAAGTTGCTTAATTTAATGTTATTTGCGTTTTAGCATATAAAGAATTTTGTGTCTTAATCTTTTGACTTTGCGGTGCGCTTGGGAGCACCAGAGCAATCGCCTCTGAGGCTTTGAATATGCTAGCGCTATTTATGCCCGGGACGTGAGTCAAAGCCAGCGGTGACTCCATCTGTATTTGTCGTGACTGGCTGCAGTTCTCCAGAGATCAGTCCATCTCTCTGAGAGTGTGTGTGTGTGTTGTACGAAAAAGGGATGCAAATTTATTTCTTCATTTGCATATTTTAAGGAGCTCGCAGCGAAATATATTTTTCCGCTTGGTCCGAAAACCCTTACCGACTGATGAAACTTTATGAACTTTGGCTTTGGCCACATCGAGTGTACAATAAATTTCTGCTGCTTTTGCTGATTGCCATTGTTGTTGTTGTTGTTTGCCGCTCTCAACGAGCTGGATGTAAATTGTATCTGCATCTTTGCAATTGTACGCAATCAGCGAAACTGTAACTCAGCTCGTTACTCACTCACCTCCAATGCCAAATGGCTAATCCCAAACTCTGATTCGACGACCGTCGCATCTTGGCAGTAAATTTCACAGCATTCGCCTCAAGTTCGAAAATGTTTTAATTAAATTTGGAAATGGGGGGGGACAAAAAAAATCAAGGCTTTGCTTTTTTATGTTATTGCCGCGCGTGTGGGCGTTGGCTTTAAATATTATTAAATGAATATTTGTTTCTGTTTTATGCACGTTCTTCTTAATTATGATGTGAGCCAGAGAACTAGAAAAACACGCTCTCGTTCCTAATGTTTTTTCTCCATTTTATTCGGTAATTTATCTGTTTCCTAATATGGTAAATAGTAAGTGCAGGTGGCGCTAAATTTTTGGTATAATGTGGTCAAGATTCTTAATATATTTTTTATAAACTAATGTCAATAGTTAAAATCAGGTAATACCAAAATAAAGTTTGACATTTTTTAGAATAAGCGATCTCACATCGTTTTGATGAACAAGTTTTATTTGTGTTGTTTACAGTGAGTTGAAAAAATCAATTTGGCTTTAAAATGGAAATATTAAGAGAAGGTTTTCGTTGGATTATTTGTCACAACTTTCGTGCGTCGATGAACTCAATTCTTTGTATGGCGATAAAGCTTTCAAAAACCACTATATATCGCTGGAATAGTGAATTCAATCGTAGTCGTCAGTCTCTCAGCGACGAATTCCGTGAAGGTCGTCATAAATCGATTGTTGTGCCAGAAAACATCGATGCTGTGCGTGAACTGATAATCCAAGATCGTTAAGTGACATACCGTGAAATTGAGGCATCCCTAAACATTAGTACCACCAGCATATGCAAAATTTTGCATGAACACTAGGGCCAATTTTTGTATGCGATAAGCGTATAGCAGATTCGGAATCTTCGATGAATTTTAAGAAAATTTCACGAAGAAACCCCATGTCTAAAATGAATTCCTAGCCCCCGCTGCGAAGCATGAAAATTTAAGGTTGCAGTATATTTTGGTATATTGAGGTAAGGTTTTTTTTTAAAAATAATACTTTTTGTAAAGATATTATATTTTATTCTGATTCATTTTTTTATAATATAATTTATAAATATTTTTGTTTTTAAATTAACCAACAAATTTTTTTAAATAAAAATAACGAAAACACGCCATACACTGATGAAGTGGAAACCAAAAGTCTATAACTTTTTGACAATAAAAGATATAGGTTTGCAATTTGAAATATATATTCAATATAATTTTGAAACTTAAAGTATTCAAATAAAAGTGGGCGTTTCACGAAAGGGGGCGTAAAATACATTAGATGCCGTTTTTCTTTTTATCTAAAAATTTACCAAATTAATTAAAACAATGTTAAGTCACAATACAAAACGCTTATGTAATTGTTTAATTTTCACTAATTTCATACATTTATTCAACTTAATATTAAATATAAATAAAGACAGTTTTTAAAGTCTTACTTCGACTCGATTTGTGGATATTTTAAACGACTTTCTAAACAACAATTGCACACATCGTTCGGTTCCCTGAATGTGGGATGGAATTTCTGGATCTGCCAGTGGTATTTCCTCAAAATTTAAATACTCCAATAAGTGTTCATGTGGAATGTTAAAAGTTAACGGAGGTTCAAATAAGATGTCGTCGTTATCTAAGTCAACTAAATTCATATAATCTGTGCAGTCGAAATTAATTATATTCTTTTTATAAGTTCGGAGCTTAGACGTATCTTGTAATTTTTCGCGATAGTAAATAATTTTGTTAATAGCATTTTCTCGAACAGATTTTCTTTCATCGAAAAGCATTGCTAACAAAATATTTTTTGTATGGGCAAAAAATTAATTGTTTTGTATTGCTTTGTTCATAATTTCTTGAAGATTTTTCGGCAAGAACTGTGCTGACCGAATAAAATTAAATTAAAGTTTACTGCCGTATACCACAGAGTTATAAAATTTGACATTAAAATGCATTGGTATGTAAACTTTCATAATGAAATTAGTCGAAATTCTTAATTTGTTTGATGGTAAACTACTAGCGACATAAAGGCGTAAAATTCTGCTTGCTTTTGTCAACCAGCGCGAATGGACAATTTTTCCCGGTTTCATGTTGGCGACATCCTCTGAACACGAACCTTCCGATACAGCTTTGGGTATTCTATATAGATATAAAACGTCAGTGGAAAGATTTTTTTCATCTTTACTTTCAATAGTTGGAGGCATATTCCCAAATGAAATGAGTTCAAAATGAGGTATAGTCTGCAAGAAAATGTTTGCTTTAAATTTGATGAAGTTGTATTAAAATTTGGTGCTTACCGGAAGTTGTTCACATGTCTCAAGTAACTTCGCCAAAGTGCCACAAGCTGTGGATGGTCCACTTGTCTTAGAATTTTTTAAGGCATTGTACAAATGGCGTAGTGGAAGTTCGTCGAATTGAAGCAAACAAACAAACCAATGTAATGGTTTACTTAAGGAAACTTCAAACTTTCGAATTATTCCATTTTCAATTCCAGTATTGGTAGGTTCTCCATCACAGCAAATTCCTATTAAGCCTGCTAGACTTAATTTTTTTCCTCGAAGAATTCGCAAAGCTTTTTTTTGCTTAGTATTGGAGTCTTCAGCGTCAACTTTTATGTGACCCAATAACTTGCTTTGCGGTTCCTTAAGATATTATATTGAATATATATTTCAAATTGCAAACCTATATCTTTTATTGTCAAAAAGTTATAGACTTTTGGTTTCCACTTCATCAGTGTATGGCGTGTTTTCGTTATTTTTATTAAAAAAAATTTGTTGGTTAATTTAAAAACAAAAATATTTATAAACTATATTATAAGAAATGAATCAGAATAAAATATAATATCTTTACAAAATGAATTATTTAAAAAAAAAAAAACCGTACAAACCTCAAAATACCAAAATATACTGCAACCTTAAATTTTCATGTTTCGCAGCGGGGGCTAGGAATTCATTTTAGACATGGGGTTTCTTCGTGAAATTTTCTTAGAATTCATCGCAGATTCCGAATCTGCTATACGCTTACCACGTTTTTTTAGCTCCATACAAATTGACCCGCCCTAATGAACACCTTGCCGTAAAAAATGTTTGTTTCTGTTGTATTCCGCATAATCGCTCAAAAAATGGCTCGTGTGTATTGGTGCAAAGAAATACTGAAAAAGTACGATTGCGGTGTTTCATAAGACGTTTATAAGATCGTCACATATGGTCGCCTGTTTCTTTGGCCGAATGGGTCATGTGGCCAGTGTTCCGCTTAAGCAACGTAGGACGGTCAATTCTGAGTGGTACACGACGATTCGTTTGACGGAAGTCTTCGGAGAACTTCGCAAAACCAACCGCCAAAGACGAATCATTCTGCATCATGTCAATGCGAGCTCTCACACATTACGTCCCACTAGCGACTTTTTGACCGGCCAATACGTCGAATTTAAGGGTCATCCCTGGTACAGCCCTGATTTAGCACCCAATGATAACTTTTTACTCCCAAACATCAAAAATAAACTGCGTGGTGAACGTTTTTCTACGCCTTACGAAGCTCTTTTCGAGACCAACCTTCTACCAAAGACACTACATATATAGATACCGCATCTCATACAAACTATTTTATGTTTTTTTTTTTTGGATCCAATGTCAGGTCCCAATAAAATCGTTTATTGTTTCACATGCGTTATCTATGATGCTTTTACACATCAACAGCGCGTTTATAACCCATGTACCGGCCGAATTTTAAGTGGAATTTTGTCAAATTTTAGTTTCGCTAACACCGTCTGTCCCGACGACTTCTTCTATGTATTGTTGTGTTTGTTTTTGTTTGAAAAATCAAGAAAAATTACATATGACTCAGAAGCTAAGACATTGAATTACTCGACAAATCTTTAGAAACTGAGTGCTCGCACACGAACATCTGGCGCACACATAAATGTGCAATTGAAATCGCTGGCCTCGCCAAAAACTAATTGCTCTATTTTGGCATTGTGTTGTACTGCGTTTCTCATCTATTGTTTCCAGAGTCTTTGGTTCAAACCTCTGGACAGAACGGAGTTTCCAAGCAAAGAACCAACCGGTTATTACTCCGCTCTCTCTATTGAATGATATCAATACGCATGTGAGCACTCTTGGACCTAATACAAATCTCCAAAACTTTAGTGACAGAATCAATTGGGAATCTCCCGAAAACTTCGACCAGCAGTAGGTACAAAACACTTTAAATTCAATAATGTTGGTTCTTGTTTCACAAATAATTTAAGTACATTCAATAGCAAATTATTCTTGGCAATAACTAAAACTTGAAAAACGAAGCATTTATTTGAAATTTTCGATAAACAAAGAATCTTTGTTTTGAAATCCATGACAGCCATAACCACATTTCAGCTTAGATGACAATACAGTACAAATCTGATAACCCAACCCTTTTCCTGTACTTCGGAATAAAGAACGCCCAAAATGCTGGCAGCCCATTTTGCAAATGGCTCAAACCTTGTACGCGTATAATTGAGCAGCAATTCCAGAGACGTGGTACAAGAAAAACAATTGCATGTGGACCACAAATTTATCGCATTGGCTAAATCAAAGGTCCTCCCTAAGCCGGGGCTGACTGGCTGGCAATAATCCAGTAGAACGCTATAAAAGCTGTTTATGGTTTCGCGCTCCTTGTACGCCATAAATCGAGCAGGAAACGGAGAGGCAGTCAGCCAACTGGAGGTTGGAGCTGGATCTAGCCCCGTGGGCCGCCAAGACAGGCGTATATAATTTAGTTATAAAAATAACTGCAACAGTCGCGGCTCATGCAACGCCGGTAAGATGAGATCTCTGAGCTCCAGGGCTCTCCTAGACACGAAACACGTTGGCGGCGTCATTATAAATTAAAACTAAATGAAGTGCGTGGTTCATTTTTCCTTTTGCATGACTTTGTAATGGAAAAATTTCGATTAAATTATTTATCAGGTTTTTTGCATCGCTGCATTCACGATTTATGCGCGGTAGCCAAATGCGATTCGGATTCGATTTTTCATAAAAAAAAGCGGCGGCGGTGAAAAAAGTAAAAAGCCAATTAAATATTTTTATCAGTAGATTGCAATGCGGATGAGTAATTGCATTATTTATGATATTTCTGTGCAAAATGAAAACCGAAGCCGAGTTTCAATTTGCGCAGGTCCGGAGGAGGTACATAAATATGCCGTGACACAATTGCACTGTGCGTGAGGGGGGAGAGCCACGCAACGAGTGTGAAATAAATTTGCCAGATTAAAAATTAAAAACGCAAGCAGATCCCCGCGCAGCTGATGTCGGCCATGCAAATGGTTATTGGAGTTGCCATATTAGAGAATTTCCATCTGGGCTATTATTAGAAGCGTTCGCGCATATTTATGGGACGCGTGATGCGCTGTCTTCTTCTTCTTCTACTTCTTGCTCATTTTCATGTACTTCTATGCTTATGGCGTCCGCTTGACATTTGCATAATCGCTTTCGATTCCTCGCACGGCATTTGGCCTTAAATGAGTTATTTGTGAGTGTTGCCGAGCCGATTCCACAGCGATTTATAAATCAATAAGGATATGCTCTGCATTTTAATGCGATTTATGGTTTGCTCAATTCCAAATCCATAGTGCAGGCCGATTGTCGCATAATTATATGCATGGGGCTGGAATAAAAGAAAGATGGAGAGGGTAAATTGGTGGGATTGGTTTGGTTTCAATTGAATAGCATGAGTACAGACTGCTGAGACGCTTGCAAAATGGACGCCCGGGATGCACTGAATGTATGTTAATAAGTGACGGCTGTGCAGATCTCAATCACTTTCTTAAAATTCGTTTTAGAATGTTTACGATTGTTGAGTCTCCAGAAGTTATGGAAAAAATCCATTCGAACAATTTGAAATATTGATAGAAAAAATCGTTTTGGTAAAGTTATCTGCTGAGCTAAAGTTCGAATATTGGACTCAAAAACTTATGAGTATAATTTTCTAGTAAATACAACTAGCCCTCGCTCAACACGGGGTTTACGTACCTGGAAAAGCAAAAAGTTCCTTCGTTGGACAAAGTTAAGCATTTTCAAACGTAAAAAGTGTTAAAGCATTTTAATATAAAATTTGAAATGAATTTGTTGGCATTAAAAATCTAAGTTTTTTGTTTTTAAATCAGTAATTTTCGATTGGTAAGTGACATTCAAAGTAGAGATAGGCGGGACCCGTGGGACCCGAAAAAAAGTTCGCGATCTGGCGGGACGGGATTGAATTGAAAATTGTTGGTCGGAATCGGGACGGGACTAGATAGACGTGGTCGGGATCGGGAAGGGACGGGAACGAATTATCATTTAGCGCCCATCTCTAATTTAAAGCTTCTTTGTAGCCCCCCTTATAAGCTAAAAGAATTTATTCCAACTCTCTATTAAACTTAAGCTTTAGTCGTCTTTGTTATATCCTTCTTGAAGTTCACATCATCAATAGTAATATCTTCAAAACCTTCACCTTCAATTGTATAACAACAGAAGGGCTTTAAGTGTAAATTCCTCTTTTATACATATTTTTTTGTAGCTTCAGGTACAAAGCAATTAAAGAATTCCGCAGTTACCGAAGCTTTGGAATTCGATCTTTAGTAAACGGGTAATGCGTTCTTCTCTATCCCCTTAAATGTACGAGGATTCATGGACTTATAAACATATATATTCTTGATCAGGGCGACGAGCTGAGTTCATTGAGCTTTGTCCGTCCGTCTGTCTGTCTGTCTGTCCGTCTGTCTGTCCGTCTGTTTCTACGCAAACTAGTCTCTCAGTTTTAAAGCTATCGAGCTGAAATTTTGCACAGAGTCTTTTTTTTACTGCACGCTGATAATATGTCGGAACCGACCGGATCGGATGACTATATCTTATAGCTGCCATAGGAACCATCGGTAAAAAAATGGGTCTTAGTGAGAAAAACTTTTTTGTTCTTAATGTTAGCGTTCCCAAACACTGTCATTATTAATATTATAAGCTTTCAAACAGATTTGCAAACTTTGGTCAAAATCGGATGACCATATCTTATAGCTGCCATAGAACCGATCGGTCGGAAAATGGGTCTTACTGAGAAAAACTTTTTTGGTTTTAATGTTAGCGTCCTCAAACTCGTCCCTTATTAATATTATATGCTTTCAAACAGATTCGCAAACTTTGATCAAAATCGGATGACTATATCTTATAGCTGCCATAGGACCGATCGGTCGGAAAATGGGTCTTAGTGAAAAAAAATATTTGTTTTCAAGTAAATCGTTCTTAAGGTCGGTGATTATTAATATTAAACGCTTTCAAACTAATTTGAAAAATTTGGTCGAAATCAGATGGCTATATCTGCAGGCTGGGACTTATCGGTCGGAAAATGAGTCTTAGTGAGAAAAACTTTTTTGTTTTAAATTTTATCGTTCTTAAACTTGGCGATTGTTAATTTGATATGTTTTCAAAAAGATTCGCGAAATTTGGTCGAAATCAGATATTCATCTGACGGAAAATCGATTTTAGCTACAAAAGTTTTTGATTTTTATCCAAGCGTTCTTAAACTCTGTCATTTCAAAAACAGCTTTTGCAAGGGTATAAAAACTTCGGCACAGACGAAGTTAGCTTGGCCTTCTCGTTCTATCTTTGATAACAAAGTTAGATTTGGCATATTTTTCCAGCCAGACCTGTTTTATCAGCTTTGAAAACTAGGTCAGGCAAGTATTCTTCCTCTTCAATGAATCCCTTAATTTCTTGTGTGGTAGCAGCTACATCATCGGCCGAAGCAGCATCACCTTTGGTTTTTATGTTGTGAATCGAGAAGCGTTTTATAAATTTTTCCAACCATTCATTACTAGCAAAAAAATCTGTGCTTGAAGAGGTCGTTCCATTTTTTTCAAGCATTTCATAAATCCTGAGCGCTTTTTCGCTGGCTTAAAGGGAAGGTCCTCTTTTCGTAGCTATCATCAATTCAAATGCTAAACCATTTTCTCTAATATACCTCAGTGAAATAAGTATATGTGCATAAATGTTTTCTCCATGTTTTGTATAATAGTAACGGAACATTTGTTGTTGGTATACAAAAGTGTGTTCTTTTGGTGCCTATGCAAAATTCTTCTTTGGTCACCATTGTTATCATGAACTTTGTGTGGTATGATCGAATTTTTTTAGAAAATAAGTTTATGTGTGAGCAAAGTTTGATGTGCATTTGGCGGTGAGCTTTATTAAAAAATTACGAAAGGTATCATGGATGCATTTATTATAATGGGACTCAAGAAAAGTGGCACTAAAACTGCTGATATACTTTCCCCGCATAAGCGAAAACACGGTGGAGGGTCCCTCATGATTTGGTCTGCTTCTGGTAATGCTGGAAGGTCTCGGAATTGTTTTCTTCCAATTAAAACTAATGCCGAGATGAATGTACAGTTGTTGGAAAGTGAAGTTGTTGAATTTGAAAATAACCTTTTTGGAGGATTATTCCTTCTCTTTCATACAGAAACATTCCGGTTTTGGATTGGCCAACGACTTAAGACCCGTTGAGGACCTCTGGGGAATCCAGTATACCAATGGTCGAAAGTTTGAACCACTCAAGCAACTTAAGCACGTTTTTGTTGCAGAGTGGGAACAAATCAGCATTATAAACAAAGAGCTGACAAATTGAAAATACACATATACTTATTTCCTATGGACTTCTTTTATTAAAGCTAATATATTTCGAAGTTTAAACAAATAGAATTGTTATTTGCTTTGTGTAATGGGCAATTTTGTAAATGTCGATGACCCAACACTTCCTGCTCATCTTATTTCAGTTTCACCTTTTTTTTCATGTGCGAACTGTGGCCTCTTTAAAGTTAAGGGCTGCTAAGTGATACATAAAATAAAATAATGCTGCGATTATGAGCTAGTTAAAAGAAGGAAGGGAGCAAATTTCTAACCGTGAAAGACCGAGTTCGTCTTAAAAGAGATCGAGTTATGCGAGGGCTAGGTGGTGTATTCCAAATATTGAATGATATTTTTCGGTGTAAATTTATTCGTTAGTTTTCCAAATAGTTAACTCATATATATGGTGACATGTTCTGCAAAATACTAACTTAAGAAGAAGAAGATCCTTATATAATGTACGGTATAGTATTGTACAATATTGAGTGGGTACAGTAATGTGAGGGAACAGTGTTGTACACAGAAAAATCAATCCCAAACGATGTCAGAAGTCGGTTAAGTCCAGATTTTCTCAAACCACGTAAGAGTGGATTGATTTGAGTACAGATTTTTCAATCCCGGAATTCTTGTCTTTATCTCGAATTTAGCTCGGGAGAGATTGACTTTAGCTCGATATAAACTTATTTCAAAAACACTCGGGATGGATTTTATCTTGTTATTCCAGCTGAATTTGATCACTCAGTTGGATCCAATCAAGAAGGTCCGACATTGACTTAAGTTCGATTTTCGCACTGGAATTTATCTCGAAGTCGGGTTGTGGCAACTACACCCAAGATTAAGTTCGACTTTCAACAATATTCAATGCGAATAAGGATTGCTGAAAAATGCCTCAGATTGACTTGACCTTGATATTTAAACTTATTTTGACCCCAAAAAAAGTATCTCACAAGAACGCCATGGTATAGCTTTAATGACCTTTTTGATTTTCAAACTAGCAAGCTCTAACCGGCTCGAGGTCATTAGTTTTTCCCATACAAAAGTGAAAATAGAACACAAACAACACCACAATGGAGGCTGGTTGCAAAAAACACTCACCGCAAAAAAATCCCTAATTTGATATCCCTAAGTGTGTGGAATACTGATACCCATTTAGCCTGACTGAAATAGTGGGAGACATTTTCTCTCTCAGTTTAGAACTTGCTTTCGTTTTAATTTCGCGTTGACATTGGAATTCCGTACTTGCTTTAATTTCGAGTCAGGATCATTTGATTTTCAAGTAGAATCCGTACTTTAAATGAGCATTTCCGGATTGATACAAGTCTTTTAGAATTCTTCCAATCCTTTCGACCTTGAAATTTCAATACGAATGTCGAGATTAAATCAATTTTTTTGCGCTTGATTTTCCCTCGGCTTTTTTTCCTGTGTTCGGGTACAGTTTTGTGCGTGTACAGTGTACAGGGCTTATGTTAAAATGAACTTTTTAGCCAGTTCAAACTTGAATATGAGTAAACCGCTCTCCTAAGAAACATATTCACACAATGCAAAGGACCTGGGATTCCATAGCTTCCAAACTAGCGCAAATACTTTCTATTGAGGAACAGGGAGGTGGAATTGTCAAACTTATATTGATTTCTCGTTTTGTGTTAACGTTTATTTATTGGCATTTCCCATGACCCTAAGAGCAGCATTTGGGCCTGTCTCAGTTTCAAGAAAATGTTGGCTCCAAAGCCAATGGCTGTTCAGTTGCCTTTGCTGTTGTCCCTGTGGCCCCTCGGGTTTATTCATGATGCATAAATCTCGGGCGGCAACACTTTATGCCAACACACACAAACAAGCACACGCCATGTACTTCTCATAAATTTCATGAGTAACTTTTTTACGAAATTAAATCTTGTTACAACAACAACAGCAACAACCGCAAGTACACACACATACACATACAGTACACTCAGAAAAAAGCCATAGTCAGAGCTTAAGTAAAAATAGGATGAGAAATACACCGTCTTGTTCAGTATATATTATTAATATTTGTAATTTACTTGGCGATCTTTCTAATGTTTAATTAGTGTGAGTTGGCTGGCTCTAGGTTCGAAAAAGTGGCGTTTGTTCACAACTGTAAACAACTTATGCATTGTACCACCAAAAAGAGCTGGTTGCCTATACAGAACTGTTTCATCGTTATCCCTAACGACTCTTCAGTAGGCTTTTCGCTGAAGAAAGCATGATTGCCAACTGCCTAGGTCCAAAAAAGCTACAAGTTTTATTAACTTATCTTACAGCACACGAATTGCTTATGAATACTTTTAACATTGATTTAAAATTAATGTTTAAGCTATTGGAAAGTATAAATCTGAGGAATATGTTTGTTTTGTTATGTATAATACTTAATTTATCTTATTTATATATTTATTTTGTTTATCTAAGATGTGTTTAAAGATCATTACTAAATGGTTGTGCGTCACTGGTGCCAGAGTCGAACAGAGTTTACGAAAAAGTTATTATCGGACCATGTCAGTCTGTTTCTCACACAAAGTTGCAGGTTCTTCTGGATGAGCTAAAGCTTAACATGTCAAGCAAGTAGTCTGGGTTTTGTCTATAGATTACACAACCCAATAGTACATACAAGGATTGCCTAGAAACAGACGGACGGACTGCCAGACACGCTGCTCAAGAACATATAATATATACTTTATGTGGGCGGAGATGCGGACATCTGGACAAGATAAATAAATCCTTTAACAAGGATTTTTTCATACTCATTTCATACTTAAAGTAAATATCAAAGTAAAGTAAAGTAAATCATCAAATAACATCTAAGAAAAAGTTTTCTTTAAAAACACTTTCGGTCACCTTCACCAGCTTTTGCGATAGCTGTGAAGTCACTAGCCATGGCCTTTTTATACCTTCCCGTTCGGTCTCTGCGTTAAGCTGTAGGTCCCCTTTAAATTTCAATCACACAAGCCCAGAGATTGAGAGAAGCTCGGCTTGGCCCTTTGGTGCTGTAAAGCAAAGTATTTATTTTTATACTCTGTACCAAAGGTACACAGAGTATATTAAGTTTGTGCAAAAGTATGTAACAGGCAGAAGCATTCAAAATCATTATATCTCCCACATCTCCCACGTCACACAAATCTTTTGATTCTATATTTTTGCTTATGGTGCGATTTGAGTCATAGATATGTATAATCTTGGCCTTGGGCTTTTGAAAGCTTTTCGCCATAACGCTGATCTTGTTGCAGGGTTAAATCGGAAATAGTGTTAAATTTTTATGGGCTTAAACAAAGAAAAGTATGATAATTTTTACACTCAAAAAGAAAATCAAGAATTATTCCCTTATTTCGATATTTTCAAATCTGAAAACAAAAGTCTTATTTCATGTTTCGACAGCAATGGCAGCTAACAAGGAGCGTACTTTTATCATGGTTAAGCCTGATAGAGTCCAGCGAGGACTCGTCGGCAAAATCATTGAGCGCTTCGAGTAGAAGGGCTTCACGTTGGTTGCTATAAAGTTCAGTTTGGGCCTCCAAGGAATTGCTGGAGAAACACTATGCCGATCTGTCCGCCCTTCTTCCCCGGTTTGGTCAACTAAATGAACTCCGGTCCAGTGGTTCCCATGGTGTGGGAGGGTTTGAATGTGGTCAAGACTGGCCGTCAGATGTTGGGTGCCACCAACCCAGCTGACTCTCTGCCTGGCACAATTCGTGGTGATTTCTGCATCCAGGTGGGCCGCAACATCA
Organism: Lordiphosa magnipectinata; assembly: GCA_037044535.1. Lineage (NCBI taxonomy): Eukaryota > Metazoa > Arthropoda > Insecta > Diptera > Drosophilidae > Lordiphosa > Lordiphosa magnipectinata. Next base: position 17,842 of record JBAMBO010001218.1, read on the forward strand.
TCCACGGCTCGGATGCCGTCGAGTCGGCCGAGAAGGAGATTGGCTTGTGGTTTAATGAGAAGGAGCTGGTCACCTGGACTCCTGCCGCCAGTGACTGGGTGTACGAATAGATATCTAACTTAAAGTCTAAACAGATATTTTTTTGCAAGAAATAAAATTCCAGAATATGTTCATTTCGGGGCTATATAGTCTCGTAAACTTAATATTAGATTATTGAAATGAAAGATTCGTACTTGGATACTTGAAATTTTTTCTGACTGTACTTAATGTGTATGTATGCAGAGTGTGTTCGTGTATGCATAAGTAATGGTGTTTGTTACGCCGCGTCGCCATCATCTAAGGCAAAAGTTTTTGGAGTCGCCAATCCTGAAGCTGGCCCAACTTGTGGCCAGGGACGACCAGGGAGTGCTGGTGGTGCTGTAGTTGCTGGGTGTGGTGCAGTGCGGTGCGGTGTCTCGAGTAAACGCGTGTTTATTGCCCTGCAGCCAGAGGCTAAGATTTACAATTCGAGCAGCCGGGCTACATAATTCTGCCCATTCCTGTTGTTGGCCGTGGCCTAAAAGGAATTGGATTGGTGGGCGGACGCAACTTGGACAATATACGAGTCTGCCCTAGGATGGTGAACTGGACTTTGCCCTCGGTCACTTTTACTGATGCTCATATTACATGGGCCTGGGCAAACAAGGGCTTAATGAATGCGGTCAGCATAATTGTTAATGCACTCGCCATTATGGCCACACACAAAAAAATACAGCAACAACAAACCGTAAATGTAAAATGCATTTTAATTACCCATCATATATTTCACTTTACACATTTCAATGCAAAGTGCTGTGGCGCGAAAGAGGGGCGTGCCACCGGCAACAGGGGGCAGGCCAAAACGAAGCCGGCCATATTAAATGTAATTATTTGGCACAAATTGCGTGTTTAGGATTAATTATGATATGGATAGGCTAATAACGCGACTCAAACGTGCAAAAAACCACATTTCCAATTATGTGCCGCCGCTTTAAATGTATGTTGATCGGTGGATTTCGCATTATAGAGAATTAACTGCACGTCAAAAATAATAGAGAACGCCATGTGTTTGTGTGCGTGAGTGGAATATTGTATCACATTTTTGTTTTAACAATTTTTTAAAGCTGTGAACATTGAGATGGAAAAGATTGAAGCAGAACAATATGAGATGGCCTTTCAGTGAGAGAACGTTGTTGTTGTTTTTGGCAGATTTTAATTTGACTTCTAGACGACACGGAAAAATCAAAAAATCCCGCTGCACATTTGTTGCTGTCATTAAAGACAGCACTTCCCAAAATATATATTTAATAAAGTACATTTGGGAAAGCCTGTTTAACTTAGACTTCAATGATGATAATCAGAAAAAGTTCGAAGTCCCCAATTAAATCATAAATCGCTATATTTTTTGAATCAATATGGTAATAGCTCTAAGACACTTGTCGATATTGGTGACCGAGAATATCGGCCAATAATGAAAACGAGACAACGCCTGCTAAAGCCGGACACAAAGTTAATTAGAGTTGGTAATAGTCAGACATAACTTTCGCTGCAGGATTGTTCAACTTCTTCTTCTTTGGCCCGATATTTATAGCTCAACGGTCTCGGCTTCCGCTACCAATGCCCGCCAGCGAGCTGGCACCAGTTGTTCACACCTAACTTGGCAATGTCTTCCCGCACCTGGTCTTCCCATCGCAGCTTCTGTCCTTCCCTCGTGATTTTTCTCCCAATGTCTTTTTTCTTGAAATTGTACACCATTCTTGGTGGAGCTTGTTCATCCATACGGGAAACATGTCCTATTCAGCGAAGCCGCTAGATTGGTGTCCCCTTAGAGCTCATATAGTTCGCGGTGCTTTCGGATGCGAAGTTCATTACCAACTTTTAAAGGTCCATAAATCCTCCGAAGACTCTTTCGCTCGATAACGCCAATCGCCGCCTCATCCGCTGCTGTTAATGTCCATGCTTCTGCCCCGTACACAGATATAAATGTAACAAAATCATGACATTTTGGTGATAGTCTGCTAAGCCCGCTTTCCTAAACACTATGCCATGAACATTTTGTTCTCACTCATGAACGGTTTGGGCTTGTCTTATAAACATTTTGTGCTCGTTTCAAGAACATTTGGTTCTCACCAAGGCTGCAAACCGGTCCGGAAACGAACACCTGAGATCCGGTTCGGTTCGGGTTTTTTGGGGTTAGCGAACCGGACCAAGAACCAGACGCACTATATTTTTGACTCCTCGAACCTGAACCCGAACCGGACCAATTTATCAAAAAACGAAAGCGTAAGCTAAAGTCGGCTCTAATCGACTTTGATATACCAGTTACTCATGAAAATAAATGTGCAATAGCCTTCCTGTGTGCCTAAGGTGGGACAGCCGAAAAGTATGCAAAAATTTTTTAACTTGATTATTTATCATCCTATCATAATGAAAATTTCAGGGCTTATAAATGTTGCGAATATAAATGTAAGTTTTAAATTTGAGATCGATATCTCCAAAAATTGTGGGAGCTTGTCAACATTTGGGGGCGGGGTGGGTGGGGTGATCTGCGTGCAGACAATAGGAGTCTACATTTCAAATTTGGTTGCTCTAGCTCTTCAATTCACTGAGATCTAGGTGTTCACGGACGTACGGACGGACATGGCTACATATATCGACTCGGCTGTTGATGCTGATCAAAAATATATATACTTTATATGGTCGGAAATAATTTCTTCTGCCTGTTACATACATTAGCACGACTTTAGTATACCCTTTAACTCTACGAGTATAATGAGGTTCGGCGTACCAATTTAATTAATTTATTCAACGATACATCCAGCGAAAAAATGGATATCTCTGATGATTTTACTATAAACGATTGCATTTCTATCTAAGCGTAAATGATTTTTGATGTAGTGACAAAATAAAGTATGATAATGATGATAGATTATACGGAAAGAAACCGTTTGTTCATATGATGAATCAACTTGGCTTTAAACGGGCGGTTTAGATCACAATTACTACCAAGTGATTTATATTTCGCACTCCGAGCATTATTTTTTTTTATTTATTACGCTCCCCGACAAATATTCTTCTACTTTGAGATCAGTACCAGAATTGGCTACAGTATTCTCAGACCCGAGATTTTATATTTTGCTGACAAAAATCAGTTGCAAAGCAACTGACTCAACATCTTATTGTGAAGAAGCTAAGCTTATGAATGCAATAAACAAATATCAAATATAAAAGCTGTGAATGATGTTATAGATTTCTTTGGAAATTGTCAAGGAGCACATACATTACACAGATCGACGAATGTTTTAAAATTTTGGAAAGGTCATAAAAACGAAGACTTAAAAAATATTGCCTTTACTATAGCAAATCAGGTATCAGTTAAACGAGCATTTTCAACACTTAAGTTTGTTCTTTCTGATTTGAGAGCTAGTATAAATGAATAGCTCCTGGAAGATATAATGCTTAAACTTGGCAGTTCCTAAAAATTGTTAATTTCAGCTAATGGATTTGATAATTACAATAACTTAAGTACTGAATATTATGATTAAGTACATATATGAATAGAGAAGTATATTAGTATTATTACACAGTACAACACTAAAAAAAACCCCGGCATGAGACCGTTAAATTATGATAAAAGGGGCCTCTGTAAGCATCACCTCATACCCAGTTTTTCAAATAAAGCCTCGGTTCGCGTTTTATGGGTACTTATGTACCTGCAATACACAACGACGACAATTTTAACTTAGTTTTTAAGGGTTTAAGATAAAAATCTGAAAAATTCAGCAAATGTGGACAGGGTCATGGGGATCGTCATAAAAAAACGCCTTCATCCCATGTGGCCTGTAAGTACATAAAACAACTTTAATTACACAAATGTGCTCATGTCGATGTAAATTTTCATGTACATGTACCGCCTGCTCTCAAGTGCAGACATGAAACCCAGGCAACGACCTGCATTTAATACCACTGAGGGAGAGACTAATGAATCTGGTCTGAGCTTAAAAGGGGGAAAGCGCTACAAAATGCATAGGTCAAGCGTTTGTCACCGGGATTGAGGTTGCCTGGAGTGGACACCTACATAGGTAGGGCCACATATTCTTCGTCCATTAATCGAATGGGTCAGTGTCCACTGGGACTGTGTCCTTGAATCAGCTTCAAGGTAAAACTAAAAAAATAATGGCAATTTTCCTACTTTCCTTTAAAAAGTAAACATTAGGCAGGTTGCATAATTCTTCACAGTCACAAACAAAATATGAAACAAAATGATAATTCATAATTATTACCATGAGCAATTAACAATCAGCTCAAGGACATGGTCGGAGCAGGACTTTGCGTTTATTAAAAAGACACAAGTGCAGTAGGTGACAGCCCAAAGGCAGCTGTCCTCCATCTTTCTCTTTTCTCCTCTTTCGCACAGAACGGTGATCGCTGCACCTTTTGTTTTTTTAAGGAAGGCCGCGTTGACCTTGGCGCGAATTTCAAGCGGGAAAAAAAAGGCAAAAACATATATATTTTTTATGATCTTCTTTTGCACGTTTCACGTCGCGTAGCAAACAGTTTTGGATTTGGTTTTTTAGCTGCAACCTTTGGAAATTTATGATTTATGATGATGGCCGTGACCCTTTTGCATGCGGTCCAGAAGCCAGGGATCGGCGACTGCTGTTTTGTAAACACTCAGTATGAATCCCAGTACCCGGGTGCTTGGACGTGGCGGATTAACTAAAGACGAAACACACGCATTTGCCGAAAAAATGGACAAAAAATGAGTTGAAAGTGGCAAAAAATCAAAAAATATGAAAACCATGTGTCACCCAAAGGAAAGGCATGTGGAAAAGTGTTAAGTGAAGTGTGCAAGCATATGTTGCATATGTCCTGCTGTTCGACGAGAAATAAATGCTCGTCTTGATACAGCACAAGAGCCAAAAGCCGAGCTACTCACACTCTCCAACTTCGACTCCGAACGGCTAATTTTGAGAAGCTTTCAGATGACACCAGTAGCTAGTGAAGGTGACGGCTGAGCTACAGCTATAACCTTTTCTATTACATTTTTTCAAAAGCGAACCAACCGCTATACTCTACCACTAGGCCACAATGCAACTACTTGGAATTTATCAAAAAGGGATATAAAATTTATAGAGTGTGTTGGATATTTGACCATACGATCGGTAAGTTTTTGATTAAGTTCGTGTGAATAGAAAGTATTAAGTATTCCGTACTTTAATACTTAAGTCTTGTCAATTAAATATATCCAATAAATTGCATTAGCGACCATTTTCAAGTTCTGCACTCGTTCTGATGGTTTTCGTTCTCGTTTCTAAAAAATACGAAACCCCTATTCGATGTAAGTTTAATAATATTCATGTTGAGTATGATTATTACTTTGTTTGTACTCATTTTGAGTAAATCGTAATTAATTCCAGAATGTTTCTTGACCTTAATTGTAGTACAGGGTTTTTTAAACTTTGTATAATTAATTTTACATATTATATACGCGGGTGGTTTTGATTCCTCCACCTTCTTTCAAATTTATTGATTACTTTTTATTAAATTACCCTCATAATTTGGTGCATTTTTATTAAACGCAATTTATTCCACTTTGATTATAGTTATTCCTAATTTTCTTTCTAAATAAGCAAACCGGAAGTCAAATACACTAAAATAAATCACAGACCAAGTCTGCCTGCTCATCTCATCTCTATTTTTTGCTGGTTTACGCATCTTCTCAGGGTTTTCGTTTTCCTGGCATTTTGAGTAATTCCGCAGAATGCGCGACAAAACAAACCTTCAACCCTCACTCTTCCACTTTTCGCCTCTGCCACAACAACGACAACAACAAATCTTAAGAGAGCCATAAACAACATGGTTGACAATCTTAAATCTTGCAACTTGCAGGCCATAGCCCAGATACAGATACGAATGCGAATGAATGTCGCAGCCATTATGAAACTCCCTTGTTGCTCTTGTTCATGTTGTTCTTGTTGCTGTTGTCCATGCCAAAGACATTTCTTTTGTGCTGGTTTTCTGTTGTCTTGCCAACACAATCGCCATCGCCATCCCCATCCTCTTCCCAATGTCTGTTTGCGGTCAATGCTATGCTGGAATGCAACGAGAGCAGGCCCAGGCCACTTTAAAGGCTTGGCCAGACCTGGACCCTGTCTTAGGTAAAAATGCCCAAGCACCTCCAATTGGCACTGTGGGATTCATTAGCTGAAAGTTTTTAACAAAATTTTTAGTTTTGGAGTTGAAAAAACTTAAACAGTTTTAAATGTTGTAATGCGATTAATGATTTCAAGGTTTGATATAACGAAAATTGAATAAAAATTGGATCGTTTTTGGGTAAGAAGCGATGGAGTTATTTAGTAAATCAATAGCTTATCTTCTTCAAGTTCGTACAGCATGAAAATCATATTTTTTTTTCGTTTCGTTGAGGTACGCGACCAAATATTTATAAATAAAGGATGAAAACTTTTGAATCTTTTCCAGAACTTGTATCGATTTGAATCCGACGCCATCGTTTAGTTTATAGAGTGGATGCCTAAATCCTGGAAAAAAATTTAAACAGCCTCATTTTAGACTTGAGGCACAGGCCAGTGTCCATTGTCTGAAGTTTAAAACGGGCAGAGTAGCATGCTGCGTCTTGTCCACACTAACGCCCATGTTCTGCCCGGGCCGTGAGACCTTTCATTCTAATTCATCTACAAATTCGAGGTAGACCTGGGACTGCAACTAGCAAAACCACAGTGACACAGTCGCAAAAGTTTCAGAAAGTGATCTTGGATGTCAAGGCATGAAAGACCAGCAGTGTAAGCTGTATATAAAACAAAGCCAAGAACACTTGTTGGCCACCACGCACTTCAACAGAAAAAGCTCGTCTATCAATACAGAGACAAGAAGCCTCCAAACACTCTCCGGGTGGATTGATGTAAGACTCAATCGAAAGCTTGGAGAAAATCCAAAAATACTGCCGATCAGTCAGAGACAGCTTACGGCGGTGCATACTCAAATCCATATATAGAAAAGCTGAGTGTTTTTTACGAACGAAATCCTTCATCGCCAACAACTAAATCTACTTTGAAAATCACTAAAGATCACACTATTCACCCTATGGACCTGCTAATCAGCGTCAAACTGGCGAACAGGAAAGGCAGACTCATATAGGCTCAACAGCCAAAAGTCTTGCCAGCTGAAGCCGATAAAAACCGATGAAGGTAGGGAGGAGGCTAATAGGGCGTTAAGAGTGCACATTGTTCTTTTCGCCTCCATAACCACAAGAAGACGTGTTTAAGGGCTAATCCAGATGTGCTTTGGACACCTTGTCTTCAAACTAATATAAGATACGATTTATAGATCTAATCCAGGCAAAGAGCGGTGTCCGCAGGATGCATCATTTGGACTTCATGTCCGGTGCGCTAACCATCCTAGGAAGAATCCAAAGAACCCTCCCTAAGGAGCATATTCACCGGAGGGAAAAGCCTTTTTAATAAATATCAAGCAGCATGGTTTGTCAAGAAGAAAGAGACCAAAAAGTGAGAGCGTATTGGTGTGTAAAAATACCAGTTCTGACTTGCTTCATCGACCGTTTTCCAGAGACGGAAAAGCTGTTTGCTCTCTTGGCACAAGCCTCGGCATGCGTTCGACTCGTCTCGTTGCACAGAAGGGAAAAACGGACAACATTGGACTAAAAATGAGCACAAACGATACCAAAAACTTTGCATGAACGGTTTTTCTCATTTTTTTGAGAGCTCAAAAACTTGATTTGATATTGTTCCATTTTCAAGAATCATTAAAAAATTATTTCTATTGATTTTGGATAAAGTTATTAGCGGATCGTCACATTTTGGGGCTTCCAGAATAGGGAACGGACATATCTCTTTGGATAAGAAGGGGAAGGGAGTCAGGCACTATTGTTTACAAACGCTGGATATGGATATGGGCGGAGTTCATATTCCATAGGCTCAGAGGCATCGCAACTGTATAACAAACTTGAACGACCAACTATTAACTCCTGCACTTAACGAACAACGTATGGAATGGCGTGCTAGCACATGCCGCCATTGCCTATACTAGGTGTCTAACTACTACTTATACTTTTCTGTGTGGTGGTTGATTTGAGTAAAACTTTATTCATGTAAAGAAAATTTTGAACATTTGTTCTTGAAAATTTTGAGATGTTTGTGATTTTGTTCTTATTTTAAGTTGAAGGCAACTTATTTTCTACCTCGGTGTGTAGCGAAATGTGTTTTGCCCCTGCGGTCCGGGAACGGGCCTAAAGGTCTCCTTAAATGAATGATTTTGGCGTCCCTGAATGCTCACTAGAATAACTCACAAGAATTATCCTTTATTTGGATTGTTTTTTTTTTCATTTTTGTTAAGGACTCCTAAAATCATGTTCTAAAGGAGAAAGCCTGGGCAAGGGGTCGGAAAACATTTCTTGGCCTTTTTTAGCGACTCTGCCTTGTCTTTTTACAATATTTTGAAATAAAATCTCGTTATTTACGACAAATCCATTTTTGTCTAGGAAGATGAACACTTCTGGTGGAGTGTGCTCGTAATGTGCTCGTATTAGAATGTCCTCCCGGCTCTATGTCGATTAATCCTCGCTGAGAGGTTCTTGAAACAGCTGTATAGAGGATCAACACACTCTTTAAACTCTTAAACTCTTAAAATCTTAACTCTTAAATCACGATTACGACCTCTGCTTCGGACACATTGGTTCATGAATTCGGTGAATAGATCTTTAAGGCGTTGTGGTCATCAAAAAGGAATGTGGGACGACGTTTAAGCTCGTTGAACCAATGTGCGACACATGTGTGGCCTATAAATAAAAAATACTTCGCTTTAATATCCAAAACTTAAAAAATAGTATAAAATTGCGAGTTGCTTCTTCTTATCAAGGACACTGCACAATGTTAAGTTAACATCTCTCAACTACGCAGCATCAAACACGTAAACATTTTTGTTCCACCATTTACTGACATTATTTTACAAAAAAAAATTTCATTGGCACAAACATTGAACCCAAGGATTCAGCGACTCAACATTGAGCTCTAAATATTTTGCAGAAACTGGATCTTTGGCAAATGGAGTAAGAGATTAAAATAGAAACGAATTACTGATATCGGTATCGGAAACTGTTTTTACCTACAGCTTTAGTTCGAGGGTAATGGAATATCAGCTACATAACCGTCTGAAAGTTGTTGTTCTATAAAATTGTTTACGAGATTAGAAATTACATAAATTTCAGAAACTTTAAAGAAAACTGTTTCAATAATTACGCACTTATATTATAACTTTCAATCAGTGTTATCTTCCAGTGACGGCCGGGTTCAAAAAGGATTTCTTGTCCCGTTTCTTGATCAATTTAGCATTAACCAAGTAAGAGCGCTGCTCTTGAGTGCTCAGACCACCAAATATCTCGTTACACAGACTTTGGCTGTTTTCATTTAATTGCTTGCATACGAATTTATACACACGCCATAACTGGTTGTTGTTCTGAATCAAACTTGTTATCAGCATGGCATTTTAATGTAAGAACCTTAGAAGCATCATGCATTGACTTGGAGGTTTTTGTTCCACTGTGCAGCTACAACATTGTATCAGATTGAGCCTGGGCCTCTGCGAGTGTTTGGCTCTTGGCCCGTTTGTTGTTTGTCTCCTTTATGGCTTCTTTTCGTACCCTTTATCTTTATCTGTGATTGCAGTCAGATTTTTCTTGGCCTCCGCGACGCTTTGCGACTTGGTGGATTTTGGGGTCACATTTTCGTGCTCTGCAGGTAAGCGAAAGAAATGGATTTTCTTTGTTGGCGTTGCCATTGAGATTCGTATACGGATATCGTGTGTCTGCTGCCAGGCAGGCCGACAGGCAGAGCCTCTCCCTCTTTCATTCGTGGCTGCCCGTGACGGCTGATAAGCAACACGCAGGCCACATGAGTTATGGCTGACCAGGTTTTCTTCTTCATGCCTCCATATAATTGGATACTTCTTTCTCCAGCTGCCTGCCCCAACTTTTCAAGCATTTAACGGCAATTTAAACACCGCTTTGCGAGATTTGCAGCGCCATTCATAAAGATTCAATGAACAGCAAAGACATAAAACACACACCAAATCAGAGACAAACAAAAGCACACGCATTTGGCATTTGATGTTTATTTAATTTGCCGCAATTCATAACAATTTCGTTTACGACATTTTTACTACTCCGGCGTCGATTGGAGCTGGAGCACACGCTCAGGTTTACGACCCAGCACAACCATTGGATGGTCTACCGACAATTAAACGCCAGCAATGCCGTCGAGTTGATTTGAAAGCGAAAGTGCAGCCCTCCGTCTCGCCAGCACCCTGGCGATTTATGTGCGTTTTATAGATCGTTAAAAGCAAACAGCAAACACTAACAACGAGGCAGATGATTTTACGACGTGTTAACGTGCAACCAGGACGAGTTTCCAAACACTTGTCTTCTATTGGACCATGGATCAGATGCGGTTCAAGTGCAAGCGACATCGTAAAAATTTCGGGCATATCCCGTAGCTACTTGAAAGAGCCGTAAAAGGGCTATAAACAAAAGTAGCGGCAAAACCCCGATGGTTAAATATTAGAGAGTGAGAGAGAGAAGGAGTACGTGCCAGCATTGTCTGGCTAGAAGTTGAGCGATTTGATTTTCATTTGATAAGGATAATTACGTGTGTTTGCCATCACGGTCATAAAATGTTACAGAGCATATGGACGGTAATTGCTCTATCAATTGAATCCTTACTGCAGCCAAGGAATGAGTTGCAAAGAGTAGTGTTGGGTTCTTCATATGTAAGAAAAATATGAGTCGCTCATCTAACTAAGCAAGTGACAGTTTTGCTCCTTTTTTGCTCAGTTGCTCATTTTGCTCGGTCGAGCACAACTGAGCTTGTGACAATCTATGCGATTAACCAACAGAGCATGACAGGACCTTAATAGGTGCACAACTAAGCAGGAGAAACACCCACCTAACATTTGGAAGATCATTAGGTGATTCCTCATCTGGGTGAGTCTTTTTCGAGCCCATTTGATGATAAAAATGATAAAAAGAGATAAGTTTCATGTGCGATTTAAGGAAGACTCGAAAATGACTCATGCAATTACTCGAAATGTGATTCATTAAAAAAGGACTCAAAAAAGACTCGCAAATGACTCGAAAATGAGTCGAAACGGATCAGAAAAACGGGTTAAAAACGACTCTTCATGAAGAGTCGCGTCTACGGTACCGTTTTCTCCCGACAAACGTATCATTTATGATCAGAAAACGAGCGCATTTATGACTAATTAAATCAGACTGAGGACTCGAAAAAGACTCGAGTGTGATCAGAAATTTCATAAAATGCTTGGTGGGCAGTGAGAGAGTAAACAACTGAGCAATTTAATTGAAGTTATTTACCCAACGGTACCTGGTATATTGGTATATACCATTCTCTTGTCTTCTTTGCCATTATGTTGTCGGTTTTCTGCGAATTTTCACTTTCAGCACTAAGCAAACAAACGGGGACATATGATCTAAAAAAGCAGTGAAATTATTTTGTATGCATTTAACGGCTCTATGTATTAGTTGCTTGGTGCTTTCAGTATAAGATAAAACTACCTTGGAAAATTCAGCTTCCTATCTCTAATGGTTTGGGCAGTGCGGCAGACACCAGTTTTTCGATTTCAAGATAGTTGCAAGAACCAAGGTATTCGCACGGGACAAAAGGAGAAGTGGATTTCGCTGGTAACAATTCAAATGCCGACTTCAGCGAATCCTGAGGCAATATTTTAAAAGAAAATGACCTAGAGCCGGCAAAAGCTCGAAGGTTCATAGGCAACACAGTTAGACTTTTTTCAGCATATCGAACAGTTTGTGGTGATTATAGATAATTTTAATGTGCTGAACACGAATCTGTTTTCGGAAATGGTCCATCACGGCTAAATTTTTTTTAGTAATATAAGCTCCAAGTGGCTTAAAATGCTCACTTAAATCCTTGTTAGGCGCGTTTTCCAGGGAATTTTTTTTTATTTGACTCTCTTTGATATTATCGGAATGTACTACTCCTTAACTTTGAAATAAACTATCGGAAACATTTATAAGAATTTTTAAGGCAAAGATATACGATTTTAAACACACCTATACCTCGCTTCACAGCCGCCCTGTTTTACGGCATACTTACTTAACGGCCACACTATATTAAGCACCAATTTTCACTTAGCGGCCGCCAAAGTAAATTTCTTAATAAATGCCAAAACAGTCAAAAACTTTAATCATGGCATAAATGGAATCTTTGCTAATCGAGTGTATAGATGAAAACACACATCGAAATCTTCCGTTAAGTCATTTAGCCATTATAGCCAAGAGCTTATTTTAGGCAAAGAATGTTACAAGTCGAGAAAAGTCCTTCTTTTAATGCAAGCCGAGGTTGGCTAATAGGCAAGGCTGCAAGCTCCGTGTTAAAGAAGATCGTCAGTGATGGTGAATATGTAGCTGATCAGTTATTCAATGCTGATGAGACGGGACTTTAATGAAAATTAATGCGAGACCGATCTTTCTTAAGAAGGGAAGGATCTATTCGTACACACAAGGTTGTGAAAGAGCGTTTGACATTTCTTCTCGGTTCCAATGCATCTGGTTACAGATAAAAACCTTTATTTTTCATTGATTTATTTGTCAGAGATCTCGAGTGCATTGAAAAATATCGAATAAAAGCTGCTTCCAGTAATTCGGAGTTCAAACAAAATGCATGGATGACTAAAATAATGTTTGAGGAATGGCTTCACAGATGCTTCTGTCCGGAGGTGAAGGCATATTTGCTAAAGAAAAATTTATCAAAATCATACAACTAGTGAAGCAAAGTGTAATTTTTACTTTTAGGGCTCATTATTTGAAAAACAACATTTCGCTTACTTATAATTCAACAGACAACAACAATATTTAATGACTGACTTTTGGAAGAAATTTAGCATAAAAGACGCTGAACTTAAGTCAGATATCAAAGATATCTACTGTAAAAGATATAATTGTTGCTTTGGTTACTGATGCAGGATTGGAAGAATACACGATCAATGATGTTGAACAGTTTAAGAATTTGGACAGAGAGTCACTATCAAATGAGCAACTTATGGAGATGAGCGAATACAAAGCCACGGATACACATGAGGAGGGAAAAGTTTAAGAACAAAGCATCAGGTTGATGAATTGATTGATAAAATGTCCCTTTCTGATCCTTTTCAAAGCCGCAGCGCACAATTTGCTAAAGACATTAGTTCTCTATTTTTGCCGATAGATATTTAATAAACCAAATCAAAGCAGCAAACTTTAGACTTGAAAGCTTGTCTATCTTTATTTTAATACCATTTCTTTAGGAAAAAATTAATTTTCTTTAAGGACAAATTTCATATAATATAAAATTTTTTATCTGGAACCACATTGAAATATGTGAAAATGAAAAAACTTTGACTTACTTAGCGGTCCCAGTTGAGGCCGTTAAATGAGGTATATATATATACATTAGCAAACATTGAAATTTAGAGAGGGCGCCCCCTTAACGGATTCCTTTTGTATTATAGATAATACAATTTCAAACAAAACAAAATAACCGATGCGCCTTAAGCTATATCAAAATTTCAACAATGAAATCTGTGCTACATACTTCGGGTTGTCAATTTTTTAAATTTGTCAAATTATTGCGATTTTGAAAGATATATTTCCCAATTTTAAACACAAAAATGGAAAAATTTTCAAAAACCTTGGAGCCTCTTCGATAACATACCTTTTTCAACTTATTTTTTTTCACGTTAAATATACACCATAAACTTACGAATCAAGGGCCGCCCGTATGACCTTACACTTTTCATACAAAAAATGGCAGTCTAGTGTTTTTTGTCTAAATTGCACAATTTTCTACTGCCCAAAAAACACAATACAAGGATTTGATTTTGTATTAAATTCTAGTAAAAATGTTCAACATCACCCATTGCTCATGTACCTGCATTGTTTGGGACATTTTATCGATATATCTAAGAGAGCCAAAACAAAAGTATAGATCCTTCACAAAACGCCCCTAAAAAGGCCTTCAAGTTTTTGCCTGCTCAAGGTCTAACTTTAAAACAGGGACACACTACACCACAGAGGAGGTCACTTGACCGAACAGCTGGTTCAATGGTATCACTACTAAATCATCAGCGGTCTTCACCTAAACCACCCATCAACTGCAATTCAGCAGATTATTTCTCATGCTGGAAGTGCTATAAATGGTAGGGAACTACGGTTAGGTCCACACCACCAATAACTGCTAAGCTGTCAGTAAAATTTGTGTATGTGTGTGTAGCCATTTAGCCTAAGAGAGTTTTTCACTCTCAGTTGTGAACTTGCTCTAGGTTTCTTTTCGCACTTTCGCTTTGACAGTGGAATTCCGTACTTACTTCAATCTCGAGTCAGGATGATTTGATTTTCATGTAGGAACCGTACTAGAAATGAGCGTTTTCGGATTGATCCCAGCCTTTTAGGAATGTTCCAATCCTTTCGTGCTGGATTCAAGAAGAACCTAGTACGACACTTACTACTTACACTTAGTTGCCATAGCATGGTTTCTTGTGCATTCTTGTTTGACCCTTTGTACCCTCAGAAAGACTCGGGATAGCAAAAGTAAAAGCAAGCTATAGGCACTTTTATAAAAAAAGACGTGCAATAATCAAATCCAAATTCGAAAAATTGCGCGACATTGCAACTGAATATTTCGAAATGGGTTATGAATTAATGTTAGATTGGCTTACATCAGCTCAATTTTATTGATTCGATATAAAAATATAACATAACATATTGTTTTGCACCAGTTTTAATTTTTTGGTTTCGTATTCTTATCATTTTGCCGAAATATGCTTAATTCGTGGAAAATCACGTTTTAGAAATTGAAGTTCTGAACAAATTTAATAATTTTCAATTGCCTGCCATCCAAAGTAATTGATAATAAGACTAAATAAATTAAACTTTCATCCGGTCCTAAGCTTTTAAAGTACTCACACTTACAAATTATTCCAATGTTTTTTGGTCATCAAATCTCGAAAATTATTAAACAAAAATTAATAGCCGAGAAAGGCCAAAAAAGAAGGCGAAAAATATTATTTCGACCATAATTAAATTTAAGTAAAATGTATTTTTAATGGAATCACCCATATACATATAGATAATGGATTTTTCCTCGATGTAATTGACGTTTAAAACGATATTCGCAATAATTATTGCTTGACACTAAATGTCACATTCTTCTCGATATCAATATCAATATTTATTTGGGAATACCCATCTCTGGTTGTATGAACACCCGAGTTATGTATCTAACGGAACATCCGTTCACTATATACTACTGGATACTGGAGCTGCATAGAGAGAAATTCGATGTGATGAAATTAAGTTGAGCGAAAATAGATTTAAATCAGATGCATGGATCTTGGGGGCCGAACATATTCTGCATTTCACACCGAATGCTTGCCGAAATCATGCATCACTTAGAGAGAGAGACAGTCACATTTCCGCCCTCTCATTATGGGGAACCCTGATTTAAATATTTACAATTTAAAATAAGTGAGAGCTCTTATGTCGAGCTCGTCCACTGCAATATATTTTTTGTCTTCTTCATCTATTTGCATGCATACGAATGTATACATATGTACCTAAATGAGCATTCCCACAAACACACGCACGCCTGAGTTGGTCGCGTATCTATCGCTGTGTCTGCCTTCCCTCTGTCTTCTCTGTCATTTTGCTCATTGCTTTCGTGTTCCGATCTTTCAAAATAGATTGAAATTAGTTTTAAAACTCTGACTTTAAGATGGGGGCTCTCTCTGTTTTTTGTAGATTATTGTGGTGTATTTCAAAACAAAGTTCATCATCGCATGATGTACACCATACAGATATAAGCTAAATTTGTTGCTCTAGCATTTATTGATCAGGACGGACTGACGATTTCAATCCAGAATTCAGTCAAAGAAGATGGTAGTCCTTCTTAATATTTTCTCAGAGTTTTCTCTTCAAAAAATCAGAATGAGACCAGAGAAGTTCATTTGGAAATTTAAGTTGAATGAAGAATGAAGAAAAAGATTCCATTTTTTATACAAGATTACAGTACCACAGCTACAATTTGGACGTCCAACCAAGTGAAACGAATTCAACCAACTAAAGTGGTCTTGCTCTCAAATTGTTCATAAGATTTATTAAGTAATATTCCATCTCATCAACTAATAATAATCGAAATGGCAATGCCCCAGCGAATCAATCTCGAGTGCATTTGCGTTTAAATACTTTCAAAAACAAAAACAACAACCACAAAGCATGTCCATATCAATACCGTGCTCGAGCTCCATTATTAAGCCAACTGAAGACGTGTTGATAAGCAGTGCCAGTCCCAGACCCACACCCAGACGCGAGTGCCAGACAACAGAGAACAATTGAGCTAATGACGTGACTATGGGCATTCGATCGATTCAAATTCAACAGCAACTGACCATGGGCACAGACAGTCCCATTTCCATTCCCATTCTCGTCTCTTACCTCATTGTTATCATTCGAAATGGCCAGTCGGCGGGGCCAAACTTATGCATCGAAAGTGTTGTTAAATTACGCCAAATTGCTTAATTCCCATAATGAAACGGACCGACCTGGCCACTCAATGAAATTATAAATTTTCGACCAAGCCGCCTTCGAAATGATATGCAAAGAGCCTGAGCGCGCAGACTGATCCGCTGAGGCTTCGATCCCGCTCCCCGGCCAGACAAGCCATTTAATGGGCCCATTCAATTGGTCATTAATGTTGCTTTTTATTTCGCCTTTTATTGTGTCTGTTGTTCTTTGTTATTGTTTGCTATAGACTTACTCAATTTTAGTATTGTTTATTTATGCGAGTTTAAATAATGCTCCGTAACTCGGAAAGATAAGAGGCGGCTTTTGTAGTGTTTTTTTTTTTTTTTTCGCTTAGTTTTGATTTAAGTCCAAATTATTTATTAGACTCCCACTTTGGCCCTACGCACAAATTGATTCTAGACTGGACCAAGTTAGAAGTGACTTTGGGTAACACTTAACGGGGAATCTCTTTGTTTGGTGTTCTCTTTGTGAATCATAGAAGAAGAAAACACGCACACACACACACACACACATTATTTTGGTATAGAAAGATAAAAGCAAACAAAACCAAAAGTTTTCATAAAGTTGATTATTTATTGCTTCGTTCGCGTGGGCGTATACGTAATATTTTAGAATCTTCTGTTTGTGGGGCCAAACGTTTGCTTGAACTTTATGAACAGATTTGATGGCCTATTGATAATTCAGTTAATCAATTTATATGTACAAAATCAGTTTCTATTTATGTTGGATTTGGAGTGGGGTTGGGCAACTTTATTTGGTTAAAAATAAATATTTAAACTCTTTTAGCAAAACTTAGTTATCAGCTTAGAAGT
The DNA here is from genome assembly GCA_037044535.1 of Lordiphosa magnipectinata. NCBI lineage: Eukaryota > Metazoa > Arthropoda > Insecta > Diptera > Drosophilidae > Lordiphosa > Lordiphosa magnipectinata. The sequence goes on from JBAMBO010001218.1 coordinate 35,302, forward strand.
AATAATTTGTGTAAGTTTTTTGTATTATTAAAGAATTATATTTCAGCGGAGTATGCAAAGTTTTCTTGGATAGTTTTTAAATGGCGGAAATTTCTAGCTCAGTTGTAAACAATTTTAAAATGTGTTCATAAGAATAAAAAGATGAATGTATGAGTGAACTTGTTTGCACACATTGCACAAAGGTAGGTTTGCTTGCAACAAGCGCCTGTCACGTGAGGACTAATTATAAATATTATATTCATCATCATAAAGCAGAAGCTCTTATCTATGAGTGTGCATATGAATGTCATTATAGGTCCCATTACACTGCCCAGGGAAAGGGCAGAAGTAGCCACAAATGCAAAGCGAGTTGCTTATTTTGACTCAGTAAGTCTGGCGATCCAAATAAAATTAAAGATAGCATAATATGGAGCAACGAAATCCAAAAAATGACAGCGGTTTGGCAACTAACAATAATAAGACAGCGCGTTTGATGAAAGGTGGTTAAATTGGTTCTCAATAAGGGTAAATTAATCATTTTTCATTGCTAAATTCACAAATTTCCGTCTTTGATTTTCCATTTAAAAACAAAAGGTCTGGACTTTTGGTTTTTTTTTTATTGAGCTTAATTATTTTGCATCATCCAGATTTTATTCTGAAAAACAACGAATTCAACACATTTGACTCACAGTTGATTTGAAGAGAAAAAGCTAGGCATCACGACAGCGGACAACTGCAGGAAATGTAAGAAACCTGGAGTCGTCGAAACTCTGGAACATCTCATCTGCAGGTGCCCAGCGATCTCTAAGACAAGATTAAAACATCTGCACTTCCCAAGTCTCACCTCTCTTGAAGAGGCGGCAAGGAAGTCTCCCAAACCACTATTGGCATTTGCCAAAACGTCAAAGATCCTCTTGGATTAGACCGTAAGGTCTATGTGTGGTCCCTACAAAGGGCCAGCCGGAACTACCTAAGTAGTTACTTTACCTTTGTTACTTTTATCTTTGTTATAAATACATTAAAATTGGTAAAATCATCAAGGAAAATTTCTAAATAGCAATAGTTGAAAAAATCATTTAATATCGAATGCCCAATTAGGTTGCCGGAATGTCACATGTCGGATCGTGCATCACTTATATAATTTCCGAGACAAGTACCTTTTTGGGAGAACCTTCACGATATTGTATTATAGCAAAGAACGTGCGCAATTGAGGTCGTAGTACCAACGATTCACAAGGACAATGTGTAATGTTTCAAGGCCTCTACTCTACATGCAACGTAAGTCAACGTGGAACATAAGTCTAGTGTGACCAGACTTTAGAAACAATTACATGAAAAATTGAAGTTTGTGATATTTTAAAATTATCTGTGGGTGGGTTACTCGACTCGATCAGCAAAGTTAAATTTTGAAAATAAATTGGCAACATGTCTAATTAATGTGCATTAAGATGAAATCTGTTTGACATTGATAGTCAAAATAAAGCTGACTATTGACATTAGCTAATCACTCTAGCATATAATATTTTTAGATGTTTGTATGCTATTTTTGTTAAGCAAGTTATCTATCTTCGGCCTAAATAAAGTAAGTCTTACCTTCTCGGTGTGTTTTTTTCCAATTTAACTTCAGTTTATCGCTGATGGCTTAAAAGTATAAGAAGGGCGACGTGAAATTGAGTGGCCTCTATGTTAGTTCAACAGGTCAAAATATATCGAGGCCCACAGCCTATTTACATAGACTCCACAAATGTGCTGTTAAGCGTAACATTAATTATACCCGTTACTCCTAGAGTAAAATAGGTATACTTAAGTCGTGCATCGTGCAAATGTATGTAACAGGCAGAAAAAACATTTCCGACCATATAAAGTATATACAGGGTGGTCCATCTAGTGTTTGAAATTTGAACTATTCATAATTTGACTTTAAAAACGTCAAATGTCATTCGGAAAGCGACTAATATTTAGTAAAAACTTTGACATTTACGAAATGGGTCGCTATTCGCTTGAAGAAAGTTGGGAAATATTAAAAACATATTTCCAAAGTGGTGAGTCCTCGACTCAAACTGTGCGAAATTTGAAAAAAACATTTAACAAAAAAAATGTTTCGAAAACTGGATTTGTGGATCAATTCGTCAATCGAGCTCGTGAAACTGGAATGTTGGTGGATAAACCAACCTGTGTACGTTCTCGTCCGGTGCGCTCGACCGAAAACATTGCTGCGGTTGCTGAAAATGTGCGTGAACAACCATCGACATCAACTCGCCATCGATCTCAACAATTGGACATCTCGCGCACTTCCTTGATGCGAATTTTGCATAAAGACCTTGCCATGAAGCCATACAAAGTTCAATTGGTGCAGCATCTAAAGCCAATTGACCATCCGAATCGTCTACAGTTCGCAAATTGGGCGAAAGATCGTTTGGCCGAAGATCTTTCTGTCGGATGAAGCACATTTCCACCTCGGTGGTTATGTTAATAAACAAAATTGTCGCATCCGGGGCACAGAAAATCCGCATATCATCATCGAGAAGCCAATGCACCCACCACGTGTCACTGTTTAGTGCGGATTTTGGTCTCGAGGCATCATTGGTGCATTTTTCTTTGAAAATGAAGAAGGAGCCACCGTGACCGTGAATGGAGAGCGCTACCGCGCAATGTTAAGTGATTGGTTCTTCGAGGAAATTGAAGCGGAAGACTTGGACGATATTTGGTTTTTAACAAGACGGCGCTACGTGCCACACAGCGCACGCCACAATCGATCTTCTGCGCCCTATCTTCGAAAATCGAATAATCAGCAAATATGGAGATGTGAATTGACCGCCAAGAAGCTGTGATCTGACACCATTAAACTATTATCTTTGGGGAGCGGTTAAGGGCAAATGTTATGCAAACAATCCTGAAACAATTGATGAGTTGAAGAACGAGATTCGCGATGCTATTGCTGACATACGTGCCAAAACAATTGAAATGATCGAATGTGCTACTGCCAAGTCAGCCGTGGTGGTCATTTGACCGAAATTGTTTTTCATAAATAAACGACATGAACCAACCTTTCCAATAAATGTTCAACCTTTGAAAAATATCGATCCGTTTTTTTTATAGCAAAATTAAATTCCTATTTTTAAATGGACTACCCTGTATATTCTTGATCAGCATCAACAGTCGAGTCGATATAGCCCTGTCCGTGTGTCCGTCCGTCCTGGATCTCAGAGACTACAAGAGCTAGAGCAACCAAATTTGATATGTAGACTCCTGTTGTCTGCACGCAGATGAAGTTTGTTTAAAATTTTTGCCACGTCCAAAAATGTTAAGGGTGTCCAAAATCGTTACTCCTGCTTCTTCTTCCCTCAATTTTTGTATGAAAATTCGTTGTCCGCAGAGGCCTTTATCGCCAAAAGTTTAAGTAAATTTTGTCTTTATATTGTTTCAGGATATAGAAAGTGGGGAAAATTGCAATCAATTAACAGATCATTAACATTATCATAGATTAACAGTATAATATTAAATTAGAGCTTGATATCAGTCAAAGAAGAAGGGGACGTGTTTCCTACACTCGTTGGGTTATGCATAGAAATTTTGTGATAAAATGAAAATTTGATAATTACATTCCCGGTCCAAAGTGTTAGCCAAAGAGTTATAAGTTTATGAGTTTATAACTAAACTTAACTAAACCATAGAATATCCATAAAGTGATTATATTTTTCCATTTAATCAATGTAAAATATGATTGTTAAGTCGCCACCATCTATTCCATTGGGTTTGCTGCACACGGTTGGCGACTCACGTCCTCAGACTGTTGTCGTCGTCTAGTCAATGCATTCACAATTCCTGCGCTGGGTCAGACCAAGGCATTGGCCGCGGAGGCGTTCAACGAGCACACAAATACGACAATGTCCATGGCATGGCAATTGCGACTGGGACTGGGAATTGTGACGTTTGTTGCCACTTTATCATTGCCCGTGTATCATAATTTAGGCAACTCGCAAGCGACAGCCTTTAACACCCACACTCTGCTGCTGTCATGGCAGCAACAACATCAACAAAAGTTGCAAATTAAATTCGTTGACATTCGTTGCGCTGACTAAGCAGCCGGACAGACTGAATCGAACGTGTGCAAACTTGGCTAAGTTTACTTAGATGACTACCTGATGATAATAACAACATCGTCGAGCCACGCCCACCCATCGGCCCTTGCATTTCCTGCGACAAGTTTTTGCGCTCGAAACTCATTTTAAGTATGGGAATTTAATCGTTTTGTTTTCATTATGTGCCCCGAAAAAAGCAGTTAACTGACCCCATTGATTAAACTGTCGGAGCACACCGATTGGACAGCAATGGCTTTCCTGGCCAAAACACTGAAATTAGTTGGCATTTTAACACGAACACCTGACACGGTACAGGAAGCCGGCAAGCGGCAGCTTCCATCGATAGTCAAATGGATTGTGTTACAGGAGAGGAGCAAAGCAGTACGTGGCCAGCCATTATCGATGGTGCATGCCACAAAAGCAACAGCAACAGCAACAATGGGTTATTGAACGATAATTCCATTTAAGCAAATGTTCGCACTGAGCACCAGAATTGTCCAAATTATATGTGTGTGGCCAGCGATCGATGAGCAGGCGAGTTATAATTTTGACAGGAAAAGGAGAAAATGCACTCAGAAAAAAAGTCAAGTATTTTGTATTTGATTCAAGCAAATCAAAATTTTGTAATCCCAAAAATTCTGTATATTTTCCTGCTTGTGGATTATAAGTAAGATCTAAAGCTAAGTTGTATACTCAATGGCCTGCTACGCCATCATTGATGAATGCAAACAACTACAAAGTACAAGCACTGCGACTCTGCGGCGCAAATGATGGCGAGTTGAGCAATTAAGGCAGGGAAATCATAGCTGTTGTGGCGCTCTTATGTTTGATTTTGAGGTTTCAAGAAGTTAAATTGTAATATAAACCTATCTTAGTAAAGAGAAGTTCCTCTTTATCCATTGAATCTGAAAAACTAGTGACTTCTCTGACAATTTGTTGACCGAAAACATTTTTTTTATTTAAACCTCTGGGCAGAGCTTCAGCATTGATTTACAAACATTTTAGACCTTACTTTACCGATTTTCTTTAGAGTTTAGAATTTGCATACCTAAAATAAGTAGAAAATATATTATAATTTAAGTCGAACTATTTCTCGAATCAATCTGGATACATTCTTCAAAAAACTTAAATACATTAAATACGAAGAGGTATAAATTCCATTTGTCCTTCGTTCTTTTTTTTCAAGTGTGTAAAAGTTTCCTCAAAATCAACGCGATTGCAACTCCTTTTACTTATTCGTAATAACAGACGCACATACATACACTCACTCATTGACTCACTCACTCACATGTGCGTTTGTCGCAACCCCAACCCAACCATCCCATCGAGAAGATGCATTTTCACTTAAACGTTTTACTCCTCGAATAATGGCTTTAATGACTTTAATGGCCTTTGGATGATTTGGCCGCCGGGCAGCTGCCCAGCTCCGCTCTCCTCTGCCATAATTGACGAAAGTTGAGAGCCGCCGGTGAGATGCGCCATGGTGATGAACGCTCAGGATGGGCTTGAGAAATATATGTAATTTAATGTGGTTGTTGTATTCTGTTTAACCTCTGATGCTGGTAGAATGAATTTGTAGTAATGAAATGTTGCAACATTTAACGCAATGTAATTCATATAATTAAATAACATTGAAGAATGTCAAGTTTTGAGTAGAGTATGCCGGTAAAAACATAAAAACTTAAATTATATTAAAGATTCTAAATATTGCAGGGTTAAAGAAATCAAAGAATTAAATTTGTCAGCAGCCTTAGCTTTACAACAAACTTACTCTTTAAGCCAGAGCCGAAATACTCTCACTTTGTTGGTTTGTTAGCCTTTTAATTTTAAACACAACATAATGACCGCAAACGGTAAAGGCTAAGAAACGTTTCCAAGGCTGACGCCATTAGCCTTTGAACATTCTAAGACTATGACACCGACGCCATACTTTATCTCAGTATTCGGTCCAATCACAAAAACAAACCGTCTCGAATCCCCGTAAGGATCTATTGATCAGATTTTTTTTTCGTAATTTCTGAACAATAGTCTTGTCTACAGACGACGTCAAAAAGCCATTCTTATTGCGACACAAAAAGGTCCCTTAGAAAGCAATTTAGAATTTTCTACTTGGATCAAAAGTTTTCGATGTAAGAATTACGATAAGAATTAAAATTATTCATCCAATAGCTAAATTGTTGATCTCAGTATTAATGTTTAATTACGAATTTCTTGATCCAAGAGTTCTGGAGTCTTCAGTTGAGAACGATTTAAGCCTGGACCAATTTGTTGTAGTCTCGTATACTGGGTCCACGTCGTGTACTGTTTCAATTTGTCTTAAGCTGTATTTTCACTTGTCTGAGTTCTCTAATGACTTGGCTTAGAAATACCTTAGTTTATTCTGAGTTGGCTGTAAAAAAAACAAAGATGGAGTTCGACAAAATCCAACTTTTTTTAAAAACCCGGCATAAGACCCTAAAGTTATGGTAAAAAGGACCTCTGTAAGCATCACCTCATACCCAGTTTTACGAATAAAATCTCGGTTACTTTTGCACTTGCAACACACAGCAACAACAATTTCAACTTAGTTTTTAATGGCTTAAGATAAAAATCTGTAAAATTCAGCAAATGTCCTCCAGAAGGAGTTAAACCCTAATTCTTGAATATCTTTAAAAGCGCACGGTAGATTTTCATTAAAATCTATTTTTATGATGGTATAATGGACTATTTCATGCCCCTAAGAGATGGTACTGGAGTACCAATTTGATATTCATCCACAAAATTTCAAAACAGCAATACATTGCGAAACTACTGTCACCGTATCAAAACCAGGGCTGTAAGCCCAAAAAAATTTTCGTAACCTCCGGTTTGCGGGTTCTAACCAAAATCTACCAACGGTTAAGGTTCGGAAATTTCAGGTTCGAGGTTTTTCGGCTTTGGTTTTGATTCGAACCTTGGTTCGTTCCACGTTTTACCCAATATATATAAAGTTACTATACAATCGGTATACACCTGACGCATAAGTACACTATAAGACTGTAAGACGTCGATTATAATTGACGTGAGATTGGCGCTCGTGTGCTGGATATGTACTTCCTTCATTCCTAGTGTATAAGTCTTCAGTCCGCCCCTGTGTGTGTATATACACATGTGTATAATTTTTTTTTTAACCGAACCAAAAGCTTGGGTTCTAATCGGGCTCGGGTTCATATTTTTTCGTCTTCGTGGTTCAGTTCAGGGTATAGTTCACAGTTAGAAAAAAGCCGGAATTCTGGGTTCGAAGTGGTTCGGTTCACTGGAACTGACTTCTAGTCATAACTTGAGTATAGTTCATTCGATCTTTATCATTTCTTCGACAAAGCGATAAGTAATCTCGATTACTAAATATTTTCTTTAAAAGGTACAAACCACCAATCTAAAAATAAAAATTGAGAGTAAACTTCATCTGCCTGCAAGTATATGAAATATATTTTTGTATTTATTTATATTTTGTATATTATTTAATATGGATGTCCCATAAATGTGAAACCTCTATCTCTTACCATCTCTGAGATCTGTGCGTTCATACAGACGGACAGATAGACGGACAGACAGACAGGCGGACATGGCTATATCGACTCGGCTGTTGTTGCTGATCAAGAATATTTATACTCTATAGGGTCAGAAATGATTCATTCTCCCTGTTACATACTTTTGCACAAACTTGATAGACTCTATATGCCTTTGGTTCACAGTATAAAAACAGAGTATAATACAAATTAATCTATACGACTTTATACTTTAAACTAAAGAATTTTCAAGAATTAAATTTTCAAAATAAGTTGTATAAAATTATGGTAGAAAGTATAATTTTAATTAGAATTATTAAAAGCAATTGTTCAAAAACCCGATTATGTTATTCGGCTTAGAAGCTTTGACTTTAACTCTTGCTCTAAGCAAATACTACCGCAAAATTGACTTATGAGAGCGAATTTCCTAATCGTTTTAAAAAAATGGTCGCATTTACCAACTCCGATTCATTCATAACGAGAAAGGAAAGCTAACTTCGTCTGTGCCGAAGTTTTAATACACTTGAAAAAGCTCGCTCCAAAGGTTAGCAATTTCGACCAAACTTCGCAGATCAGTTTGAAAACATTTAGTCTTAATAATGACCGAGTTAATGAGCGCTAACATTGAAAACAAACAAGTTTTTCTCATAAAATCTCATTTTTCGAACGATCGTCTCTATGGCAGCTACAAACAGTAGTCATCCAATCCGTGCGGTTCCGACTTATAAGCAGCGTGCAACCAAAAGAAGACTCTGTGCAAAATTTCAGCTTAAAAACTAAGGGACTAGTTAGAAACAGACAGACGGACGGACAGACAGACAAAGCTCAATCGACTCTGCTCGTCATTCTGATCAAGAATATATAATATAATACTTTATGTGGTCGGAGATGATTTCATCTATGCGTTGCAAACTCCTGAGCAAAATTAAAGTACACTTTTCAAGTGAATAAAAATAGATCGTTCGAATGCTTAAAACTTAAAAACGACTGTACCAAACTGGATATTTCATTCTGCGGGTTTATTTTGTAATTTCTTCGCAAATGTTGAGAAAAAATGAAAGTCGAAATATTCTAAGCAGGTGTCGCAAATTTAGTTTTTCAGTTCAATTGAACTGCAGTTCCACTCGTGGCGCAGTAGGCGGTCTTTCCATTTAAAGAACGGAAGAGAATCTTGCTATTGAAATGGAATCAGCTCGAATCAGACTGATTGAAATTCGTACACGATGGTCAGAAGAGATCAAAAAAGCTTACATTGAGCAAGAACGATTGAGAAGAATAGAAGATCCTGCTCGGCAAAGTGATGAAACAAGATTACAACGGGCGGCTATTGAACGACAACGTCAGATACAACAGTTGTCTACACAAGCTTGCAGCTCGTCTTCCCATCTCAGTATCGGTCGTCCCCTACTGTCGGCTATCTCAGTGGGCCTTCTTCGGGGAAGGTTCTTATCCGAGATATTTCTGTAGCAGTTTTCATTGGTATAGATTTTTTGCCGTATATGGCACCGTCCACGCTAACGTTACCCAGCAGCTTTATGGGTGCATCGCTCTGTTACCAGGGGTCACCACTATGTACTACCTAGTAGGTAGTGTGAGGCAAGTTGAAGCGGTCAGCTACTTTGCCTCACAAGATACGCACCACGACTTTTATACTCTTTTTTTTCTTTTTAGGAAGATCACAAAAAGGGATTAAAGTAATCAATACTTCTAAAAATGAATTTCGGGATTTAAAATAAAAAAAATCCATTCGCTGTATTCTGTAAAGGCTGGTTGAAGCAGCCCTTTTTTATGAGCTTCAAATATCGGAAAGAAAATCGCATAGCTTTTTGACTTACTGCTGATCTACTAAGATTTTACCTCAGACTTCTCCAAGCTTCTCTTTGTAAAAAGCTTCGTTCCTACTTAATTCTTAAGCAATATTTTATTTTTGCCCAGAACATAACTAACTCACTCCACTAATTAACCATTTTTTCTTTTGACCCTGAAAATCTTGATGAACCGCATCTTGCTGGAAGTTATTCGCTATTCACAGTAGATAAAGCAAAAAGGCAATACACTTTGTCAACAGAAAAAACCAAAAAAACAACAATTAACCTTGAATAACAAAAATGACAGAAATACAGGTAAGCGGTAAAAAAAACGTCTGCACACGACGACACAAATCAAAAGGTGCTACATAAAAAATGGCATTGAGAAAACAGATAATTAAGTAAAGTACAAGAGCAAATGTGCCAACTGGCGGGCAAGTGGAATGACATGGAACGGACATGGGGGGAGAGGGAGAATTTGTTGAATGACAAGTCGCACATTTTCAAAGAAATTACCAAAAAAAAAAAAAACAAAAACAAGGAATAGAACAGAAAGAAAACGCTGGAAAATGAACATAAATTTACCCAGACATTCATATATATGTACGCAGACAATTTGGGAAAGTGGAGAGGAAATTGTCCGGCAGCAGCAGCTGCCGCTGGAGGAAAGGCAAGAAGCAAGCGACGCGTTGATGGACTTGTTCGGTCCGCTTCAAATGCCTTCCAAAATTAGTCACAAAGAAGTCAATTAAAATGAGAAAATGCTGGCGCAGGAAATTTATGGAAATGTTTATTTAAGCATCCAGCCCATCCCCACCCCCGCGGGGTAAAATACTTCGAAACGCATTTATGTACAAAATATCTCATATATAATTTGTTTACGAAACCATTGAGTATGTCGCAGTGCAGAATTCATAAGCAGACCAGTGAAATGCGACTTTTTAATTTAAATTCCAAGCGCATCCAGCGACAAAAAAATGCTTTTATTATTTTAATTACCAATTCGGGCGCACTGACAGACTCAGCTGGCACTTCGGGTAGTCAATATTAATTTCATAAAAATAACTTTGTCGTTCAGCCATTTCGGCTGCTGTTCATTATTGGATTTTATACCAAAGAGAAGAAACAAAAAACGTGTCTTTTGTTTGTTTTGCCGCTGACAATGCCAGCTGTGCCACGAAAGAAGCCATCGAATTGTTTTCTTTATAAAAACTCTCTCAAACATGCCAAACATTCATAGATGGATACGCATTTCGATAAACATTTATTGGGCAATCCAATCACGGAATACACGTTTTCAGTCGTGACAGTTTCGTCAAAATGGCTTTTCTCTATCTGCGTTTTTGGTTCTACTTTTTTATTTTGTTTTTGAGAAGCTTTGCAGCAGGAATTAAGGTTGGTGTAGGAAGAAAATGTATACAAATATATCATGTGTGAAGGGGATAGCTCAAGAGAGCACCATTTTTGCTTTCGTAATATCCAATAACGAGGGCAAAAACCTATGAAAAGAGATGATTAGAGCTTGAGGCTCGAAATGTGTGGAGCATATAAGTCGATCAACTTTAGTTTCTTCCCCGCAATTCGGGAAAAACCTCATATTTCCCACAATTTTGTGGGTAGATTGTTTCAATTTTTAAAATTGATAGTAACACAGTTCTACAAATTAAGACCATTTGTGAGTATCCCGAGCATCTTGAGCCAATTCTTCATTGTCTACCAATGCCACTTACAAGTTGGCATGTCAAAGTCATATGTTAGTTTCCGTTTCCAAGATATTGGCGAAAAAACAATATTCTGACTTTTCACCGTTCTAGAATTTTTGTAAGCATTAATTGCTGATTTTATGAAGCCTCAAGGATAGTATACACATCAATGCAACTAAGAAAAATAAAACACGCGGTATAGTTATTGCCATGGTGTCGAAATTGGCCATCAAAGCCAAATTTTACTTGATTAATAGCCACTTTGTCAAACTAAACCAACTGTTACAAGCCATTGTAATTGTCGGACATTTTTTGGAATTATCTTATCATATATTTAAACATATGAACTAATTATAGAAATTTTTTTGAATTTTTGTCAGGGCCATAAGCAAAGTTATAGAATTTTAAACCCGAAAATTAATATTAAATTTTATGGGAAGACAACTAGATTCCCACCCCAAATTTGTTTAGCAGTTTTAAAAAGGCAACTTGATATAACATTGGCGTATAACTAAAAATTTTTTGATATGTACGAAAATATATTCATTCACCATGTCTGAGAACGATTAGATGAAATATAGCAAAGTTAGAAGCAAATCAAATAATTCATAGCAACTGCGCCTCTCACACACACACACACACACATGCTCATTCACTACAGGCAGCGCAGTGGCAGTTGCATTGCTATAGCGATGCATCGCTCGGAAAATGGGTCTTAGTGAACAAAAACTAAGCTCCTAATTTTTATTATTTAGTATTAATATAATATTAATATTAAATAATTTTATACAGACTTGCAAAATTTGGTCAAAGATGACTATAACTTATAGCTGATTTCAAAAATTAACTAATTTTTTTAAATGTAGCAACACTGTTTTGTTGACGGGCTGTCGAAGTCAGCAAATTGTGCGCCACGTGCTTTTTGTGAATTTTGCTGCAAATATAATCAAACTTTGAGTGAGTCTGTTTTTAAACTGAGAGGCAAAAATAAAAATGGAAAACTTATGTCCGCAGTCAGAAAAAAATGGCGTTCTAAAAGGTAGAAAATATTTCTTACTTTTATGCCCATTCCGCTCTCAATTTTTCAGTTCTGAAAACAAGACCTCGTCAAAAATTTACCATACGTTCTAAATCGACGAATAAATTAAGAAAACTCGTTTTCAAAGTGAGTTTTGAAATTGGGGTTGTCGATATTTCTCAAAATATCAATATCGATAATATCAAAAATTAACAAGAAAGAAAGTCGGTCAAGCCCGACTATAACATACTCTGTACCCTTACACTCGCATTTGCTCAGGAGTCAAACGGCCAGTTAACACCCCGCGCACAACGCGGTGCGCTCTCTAAATTTCTCTCTCTCTCTCTCTTTCTCTCTCGCACTAAGATTGCCTGTGTTGAACGGTTAGGGTATGTTGCTGTGGTTGTTGGTGGGGGTTGGGTGGGGTTAAGTGGTCGTTTTTTGCCCATAACTTGAGTATCGTTCATCCGATCTTTATCATTCCTTCAGCAAATCGATAAATAATTTTGTTTACAAGGTATCTCTAGAAGGAACGAACGATCTATCTCGGAAACTGTAGGAGATATGACGTTTTTTCCAAATTGCGGGGGCGCGAGGGGGCGTGGCAAAAATTGAAAATAAACTTGATCTGCCTGCAAGTATAAGAAATATATGTCCCATACATGTCAAACCTCTATCTCTTACCATCTCTGAGATCTCTTCGTTCATACGGACGGACAGACAGACAGACGGACAGACGGACAAACGGACGGACATGGCTATATTGGCTGTTGATGCTGATCAAGAATATATATACTTTATAGGGTCGGAAACGATTCCTTCTCCCTGTTACATACTTTTGCACAAACTTAATATACTCTATGTACCTTCGGTACAGAGTATAAAAATTTCAATAAAGATATTTGATATATAGCGTCCAAAAAAAACATCTATATATTATTATTTTTTAAAGCTTAAGAAAATTTAAAAGTTCTTAAGGAACGTCTTCGCCAGGAAAATGCTAATAATCATTTCTAGTGTCCGTAATATTCTGATACTCTTCTTCTTCTTTATTGGCCCGATGTTGCATCACAACCGCTTGACGGTCTTGGCCTCTGCAATGAATGCCCTCCACTCGCTTCTGCATTGTGCGAGCTGGCACCAGTTGTTCACACCAAGGTTGGAAATGTCTTTCCGCACTTGATCATTCCAACTTAGTGGTGGGCGACCCCTCCTGTCTTGTCCTCCAAAGTCAGCCGCCTTCGCTTTGTACGTCTATTTTACTGGAACTTCTTCATCCATCCGCATTACATGTCCTAACCAGCGTAGCCGCTGATGTCCTTATAGAGCTCATACAGTTCGTGATTCATTCGAATGCGGTATCCATCGCCAACTTTTAAAGGTCCATAGACCCTCCGAAAGATTTTTCGCTCGAAAACGCCAATCGCCTCCTCATCCGCCTGCTGTCATTGTCCATGCTTCTGCGCCGTATTGCAGGATTGGGATAAAGAGCTATTTTTGTTCTTCGAGAAAAGGCTCTGCTCTTGAACTCACTACTGAGCCCGTAGAAGCATCGGTTTCCAAGAGTAATTTTTCTTCGGATCTCCAGGCTGATGTTGTTGTCGCCGGTAATCATCGTCCCGAGGTAGACAAATTCGTCTACAACCTCAAAGTTGTACTCCCCCATAGTAACAAATTGTCCAAGACGCGTAGACTTCTTGTCCGTGGATACTAGGTACTTCGTCTTGTCCTCGTTTACCGCTAAGCCCATCAGTTTAGACTGCTTCTCAATCTCTGAAAACGCCCTGCTTACCGCCCGTTCGTTTTTGCCGATAATGTCAATATCATCGGCATATGCGAGTAGCATTAGATCTTTATAAAGAAATTAGCCCGATCTGTTCGCATTTGGGCACTTGCGCAGTATATACTACATCAGTAGATTAAAGAAGTCACACGATAGGGTGTCACCCTGCCTAACTAAAACCTCTCTTGGTATCAAATGGTTCGGAGAGGTTCTTTCCTATTTTGACGGAGCTTCGAGTGCTTCTCAACGTCATCATGCAAAGTTGAACGTACTTTGCTGGTATACAAAATGTAGACAGGGCGTCAAAGAACCTTGACCTTATCGGTGTGTTTGCTGATTTATTATCAACAAAAAGATGGTTAGTTTTGATATTTCTCTCATAGGTCTTCTCCAGGGTTTGTCGTAATGTGAATATCAGGTCTGTGGTGGATTTAAGAGGTCTGAAGCCACACTGATAAGGTCCGATCAGTGTGCTAATAAGCGGCTTTAGACGTTCACAAATAATGCACGACAGAATCTTATATGCGATGGGAAGGAGGCTGATCCCGCGGTAGTTGGCGCAAACTGCGGGGTCTCCTTTTTTAAAAAGTGGGCAAATTACACTTAGACTCCAATCTTGGGGCATGCTCTCGTCGGACCATATTCTGCTGAGGAGTTGGTGCATGCACCTTACCAACTCCTCGCCTCCAGCCCTTAAACAGTTCAGCTGGTGGCGATGGATGTTGTCGATTGGTGGCGTCGCTACTTCTCCAGAGGCGGTATTGTGTTCGTTGTTGCCTACCAGCAGGTTGGCGAAATAGCTTCTCCATTTGTCTAGCGCCATTGGCGGATCTGTGACCAGATTTCCATTTTCGTCCTTGCATTGTGTGACTCCGGGCTTGAAACCTTCGGTAAGTCGTCTAATCTTTCGATAGAATTTTCGAGTCTCACCCATGCCGAACAGCATCTCGACTTCCTCACGCATGCGCCTTTCTCGCTCATTCTTTTTCGTTCTGAAAAGGCGCTTCTACTCTCTTCTTTTCTTCCGGTATTTAACAGCCCGCGTTGCTCCCGACTGCAGAGTTCTCCTGTAAGCAGCGTCGCGGCACTCCTGACACTACACAGCACATATTTTCAATTACATTAATAGTGAGACTTTCATTTTCTTTAAACTTTTAAGGCCTGTACTCAAAAGAGATAAGAACTTAGATAGGCACAATACTTCTTATAAGTTATGACTGCTGTTCAAAATTGTTCTGATTTCAAAGCTGTTCAAAAGTGTTTCTTTTTATTTAAAGTATTTTATCTTATCAGAGTAGAGGCCTTAAAGATTGAGTGAGGGTGCTTTCCGTTCTGATGGTACTGGACTTCCAGGAGTAATTAAATATCGAAATGCAATTTTAGACAGTATGAATAACTCATCCGTATTAGCTCTCAAATAATCATTTAGGTTCATGTCAATATTTTCAATATATTTTAACACAGTGTTACTGCCTCCGTATGATTAGTTCCTAAATGCGATTTTAAGTTGTATGACCTGATGTTTTATCAGGATCGCCATATGATTTGAACCTATTACCATATTAGTTATTTCTGATATATCGCTTTTAAAAATATCGATAATCGCACAGAACAAAATAAAAACAAATATCAGCCCCATCTTTAATAATATCAAAATAATATACATTTTTCATATCAATGGGATACTATTTCCACCTCAACATATGGACGCGATAATATCATCTTGATATTTTTTTCAGATGAAGGCCGATTCGATACTCAAAATACCCGTATGATGCTCAATATCATGATCGCCCATATCGGCATAAAAAATATCATATCGGAATAACCTAACGATAAGTCGTCCAACAAAATTTTCGATAAAATATTGACAACCCTACTTGAAATGTGACTGACGCGTCCGTCAGAATGACAATTGTTAAAAAGAAATTGTATTCAAAGTTTTGCATACATTTATTTTTTTAATTTTAGTATCTAAATTAAAATATTGATCAGTGAAACTTCACAGAGAACAATATAAGGTTGTCAAAAAAGTCTTGCGGTATTTCCGCAAGCTTGTCTTTGCAAGCGCGTAGATCTAGTTGTATTCGTCGCATCGGTTCACGCTAGAGCTTTTTGGAAAGCTCTTTTCACGCGCTAACACGTGTTTGGTTTATTGTTGTTTGTTTTTAGTCGTTCGTGAGTTATAGCGTCGCAAACATGGAGCAAAATAAAGAGAAAATACGGCATATTTTACAGTACTACTACGATAAAGGCAAAAATGCATCTCATGCTGCCAATAAAATTTGTGCAGTTTATGGACCCGATACAGTTTCCATTTCCACCGCACAACGATGGTTTCAACGTTTTCGTTCTGGTGCAGAGGTGATCGAAGATGCGCCACGGTCCGGAAGGCCTGTCGTCGAAAATTGCGATAAAATCGCTGAATTGATCGAAAGAGACCGGCATAGTAGCAGCCGTAGCATCGGCCAAGAGCTGGGCATGAGTCATCAAACCGTTATAAACCATTTGAAGAAGCTTGGATTCAAAAAGAAGCTCGATGTATGGGTGCCACACGACTTGACGCAAAAAAAACATTTTTGCCCGTATGGATGCATGCGAATCGCTTCTGAATCGCAACAAAATCGACCCGTTTTTGAAGCGGATGGTGACTGGCGATGAAAAGTGGGTCACTTGCGACAACGTGAAGCGCAAACGGTCGTGGTCGAAAAGCGGTGAAGCTGCCCAGACGGTGGCCAAGCCTGGATTGACGGCCAGGAAGGTTCTTCTGTGTGTTTGGTGGGATTGGCAGGGAATCATCCAGTATGAGCTGCTCCCCTATGGCCAAACGCTCAATTCGGACCTGTACTGCCAACAACTGGACCGCTTGAATGCAGCACTCATGCAGAAGAGGCCATCTTTGATCAACAGAGGCCGAATTGTCTTCCATCAGGACAACGCCAGGCCACACACATCTTTGGTGACGCGCCAGAAGCTCCGGGAGCTCGGATGGGAGGTTCTTTTGCATCCACCGTATAGTCCGGATCTCGCACCAAGTGATTACCACATATTTCTGTCCATGGCGAACGAGCTTGGTAGTCGGAAGTTGGCCACAAGAGAGTCCTGTCAAAATTGGCTCTCCGAGTTTTTTGCCAATAGGGAAGCGAGCTTCTATAAGAGGGGCATTATGAAGTTGGCATCTCGTTGGGAACTCGTCATCGAACAAAACGGCGCATATTTGACTTAAATCGCATTATTATAACCAATTTTATGAACAATTGGAAATTCAATAAAAATACCGCAAGACTTTTTTGACAACCTTATATGACATTCTAAAATCATGACCAAATGGTCGCTTTAGCCACTTATAAGTACTAAGAGCTTTTGCTTACGTTCTTAACTATGGCTTAAACGCTATCCTTCGCGTGTCCTAAATAGCCGTGTGAGCTAAAGCGCCGTCATCCGCTTGTGTTCAGTCTTTCGAGGTCCCGAGTTCAAATCCCAGTAAGACAAGGTAAAAAAAATTTTGTAATGGTTACAAAATCATCTAGCCACATCTTAGAAAAAGGAGGGGGTATCTTGTGGTCGCTTGTCCTACCCCTCGCCCCCTGCCCGAGCACACCCCCTCTCCTGCTCCTCCTAACCCCTAACTGTGGTTAATATGTTTTGTCTGGATTTACCATAACGGTCTTCATTCGATCCAAAAGCAAGAATGGACAGTTCTTAAAATTTGAAAATCGGTCTCAAAAAATGCGTACGTGCAGATTTATGAGTAACAAACACTTCTAGCTACTTGTTCATTATCGAATTAATCAAGTTCATTCCAGCTGAGTTCGTGCTTAAGCTTAAGATATTATAATGGAGAAAGATAAAAATCAATCTATGGTTTGGTATAGTCAAACACAAAGCGATATTAATAATTAAGAGTCATAATAACATATATTGATACTATCATCATTTCTTTCCATCTCTCGCTATTTTCTTTTTTTATACTCTCTTTTCATTATCTTCTTCTTAAGAAGTCTTCTTTTTCTATTGGGACAAAGAACCTCAATTATAATAAACTCTATAATAGATACTTTAAGAATTGAAAAGCAAAAGCTCCATTGAAAAAACTTAAGGTATGAGGGTAAACTACGGTCACACCTAAGAATTTTGAACTCTTAAAGATGAGTAATATCAGACTTCTCTCACACACAGCACACACATGAAATCGAAGGTCGTTACTCATCTTGAGTCTTTGTTCACACTCTTTTTCAGTCATTTGCCTTTAGCTTGCAATCGAAAGCATTTTGATCACAAAAGATTGTTTTCCTTTTTATTTTTATAGTACATATGTATAAACAAAGCTCCGATCAAATTTTTTTTTTGCAAAACCAAAATTTAGAAATTTATCATCAATTAAGCCAACCACCTGATTCACTTTCTTTATGGGAAAATCCCACCAAAGAGGCTACAATTTTACGATCCATCATTAAAAACGCACACACACATACACAGCCATCAAATTGACATTTGATTCAATGAGACAAGCCACAAAACACTATTGTCTCTCCTTCGTGAAGGCCGCCGGGCCAAGACGGTGATTAGACGCATAATCTTAGGGCAATTTGTCACCACAGAAACGGGCGACGGCAGTCAAATGGCCACTAAAAATCATTTAAAGCGAAATAAAAATATTTTTTATGTCATTTTTATAGTTGTTGCAACAATCTAATAACAATCCAAATAATTATCCAAACAAACAATTTCACCGACGCCAAAGCGACGGCAAATGCTGGAACAAGTTGGCTGCTCCGACGGACGCCGAAAATGAGCCATAAAACGAACATAAAACCCCCAGTGCGAAGCGCTACTGCGTAGCCCTAACGCTAGGCCACGCCTCCTTCGCTCGGCAGCAGCGTCAGCGTCAACGACGCGCATACGGAAGCCATAACGGGCAAAGCAAATTGCCGATAACTCAAAAGCAAATGTGGGAAAACGGCCATCAGCGGCCAGAGAGCGAGAGAGCACACGCAATGGCCGGTGCCCGCACGGCAGGGAGTGCGAGCGAGATGGAACGAGAGCAGCTGCTCTGCTCTGCGCACCATAATGGCTGCGCAACAGCCGAGCGAGAAAGAGACAAACGGCAATGGTGTGAGCGAGAGCGTTGGCGCTCTGCCCTGAGACCCAGCCACGTGTCTCTCGCATAAAAGCAAGTAAATCGCCAGTTGAGCATAATCGATACGCAGCTCTTTTCTGATTTCATTCGTGAGAATTGCTTTTCTCACGCTCTCGTCGCCATAACTGTCGTCGTTTATGGCCGATTTAAGTGCGACTGAGATGGCCTCATAATCGTTTGCTCAATGTGGCTCAATTGTTTGAGAGAAAGAGAGCTGTTTGGGCGGTGGGTTGTTGTTATTGTTGGTATCTAATGATCGCACTTTAATTAGTGTGGATTTAATTATTGTTTGACCAACAGACTGCCCCAAGACGCAAAGTTGCTACGAAAAGCCGACGGCCACCAGCTCTCCTTTGGACTCTCCTACTCTCACTCGTACTCCTGCTCTCTGGGAGCAGCAGCTCCTCGTGTTTTTTGGGGCGCTTTTGGACTGGCCAAAAAAAAAGCAGAAAATAGCGCGCGCATCTCCCGCATCTTTGCACGGCTGCCAGAATGGGACATAAAATGTGCCAGGCAGTTAAAATGTAGATTTAAGTAAGTGGAAACGAGATCGTTACGTTGGCGCATAAAAATAAAAATCATTGTTGTTGTGCACTGATTGAAATAAGCAGGCACCGAGCTGGAGCATCGAGCAACGACGACGGCAACAGGCACCGCGCCAAGTTCATTTTCCGACACTTTCACTCGGCTTTCCCTTTGAGTGGAAATGCTGGGCGAGCTCATTGGAGCAAACATGTTGCGAGTGGCGACCGTGCGTTGAGGCCCACAAATGGGCCAGCACCTTCGGAACACCTTAAACTTGTTTATTTCTAGTTTTGGGTGCTGCCTTCAATCAAACATGCCCCAAGCCCACCCTGCCCCCGCTTTTGGCCTGTTCTATTCATTATTTCTTGTTGCTCTGCTTTCCTGCTGCTGTTTAAGATTCTTTTCATTTTCATTTTATGCTTTTTATGCGGGTCTTTATGACTTTTATGGGGTTTAGTGCGTGCCAAAAACGAACGAATAAAAAAAAAACAACAACTTTTAATTGAATAATGCGCCAGGCGGCTGCCGACGGCGTCGGTTGTTGTGTTTGGTTGGGTTTTCGTTATGGTTAAGGTTGCTGTTGGGCTGGGTCCAAGGAGGCCCGCGACGGTAATTAGGCTGATAAACATTTAATTGGGCAAACTCGAATGTTAGAATTTGCCTTAAAATCCCCATATGCATTTAAATTGGTTCAGAGAACTTAAATTCGGAAATCTTCTTGGGTGGCTGCTTATTTGAATTATTTGCCTGTGTATTTTCTATGTATTTTGTTACTATAACATATTAAACAAGCTCAATGTGTATTAATAAAAAAACAAAAAAAACTTTAAGAACTTTTTTTTCTATTAAAAAAAAAAAAATCATATTACTTATTAATATTAAGAACTTGACTTTAAGGATGCTGCCTTTTTGCTTAGTTCCTTAAAAATTTCTCTGGGTTGCCCTTTCATTGGATTTAATACGTGAACTTCAAGTGGTACACCAACAAAAAGGGACCCAAATTCAGTAATAAAACTTAAAAAAATTTTACATACAGTCGAACTTCTCCATTACGAACTTCCGCACAACGAACTGAACACTGCGATTTCGTATTATGTACACTCAAAGATAAAACCAAGCCGATCGTGTTTCATATGGGTCATTCTTTTTGAAAACGAACGGTTTTAAGATTCACCATTTTTGATTTAAATAAAAAACAATCCGAAATAAGATCTCAACACGCCCACCAAAATATGATTTTAGGTTTTGCAAATTGCTTTAAGTCTCACTGCGTGGCAAAGCTTTATTTTAATTTAATTTATTTGACAATATTCCTGGTGCTACAAGTATAAACTATTGATATATTTAAGAACATATTTTAATTTGTGTATAACTTAATAATAATATCTTTTGAACTATACAAATCTCCATCTTTTTGAAAGCACCGTAATTTAAGTTATGTTTAGGGCAATAAAGTGTATATTCTAAGATCCTATATCATGGTGATTATCTTTGAGAAAAAATTATATTTAAACTTTAGAAACAATTACTTAATATTATCAAACAATTTAAAAATGTATTAAATTTGGATTTTGATAGATACAGTAAAGTACTATTCAGCAATATCAACACGAGTCCTGTCCGATAAAACAAACCTGAGAAATCCATTTTTTTAAAAACCCTTTTTAAATTTTTTTGTTATTGACGATTTTGGAAATTGGTTATAAAATTAATAAAATTTTCTTTTGCAAAACCGAAAATGCCGTTTTGGTGGAAGGGTTGAGATCTAATTTCTGTTTTTTTTTATTAAAATCAAAATTGGTGAATTTTATAACCGTTCGGTTTCCAAAAGAATGACCCATATCAAGCAAATTTGATGTTAAAAGTACGGTAAGAAGCTGTAATCTTGGATACAAGCTGAAAATACTGAAATCAAGCATGAATGTTTAAGATTGAAATTCTTGGTTTTAAATTAAGTCGGCTTCAAGCACAAATCTTCTTGATTGTAAGCATAACAAATATCGATTTCAAGCATAAATCTTTTTGGAGATTTAAGTAGAGTATACTAATATGGCAGAGGGGGCGAGAGAGAGGAGACACGACCGACCAAACGCACACCACATTTGCTTTACTGGGATTTGAACTCGGGTACTCGAAAGACTGAACACACGGACGACTCCTTCGCCCACTCGACTATCAGCCATCAGCAAAACCTTGCGTCAAAATCATGCTTAAGGGGCCACGCACACATGTGGCTGAAAGATGAACTGACTGCAGAACCGAAAGCTTTGCTGACAACAGAATTTGATTCAGCACAGCTATAATTTTGAAGGTGCGCACACATATTGCTGACCTGAGCTTTTTGCTTTTTCATTATATTCTTGCTAGCAACTTGTCGCCTCGATTGGGAAATTTTTTAATTGCGGAAAATTTAAAAGTGTGGAGAAAATTTAAGCAATGAAAAAAAATAATATGGGTTCACTAGATTGTTTCTGTTAGAGAGACATTAGGTGAATTTCCTTGTTTAACTTAACAAGGAATTTTTTATAAATACGCCAGAATGGATATGGACACTTACATTTACAATACGCGCCAATATTTAAAATAAAATTGGAGATCGCATTCAGAAGGTGTAAACTCTTATTCATTGGCATCTACATATGTACATAAGTATGTATGTGAGCTTTATAATTTAGCATGTAATTTTGTGATCAAAAAGCATATAACATACTTGTAGCATTGAAATTTTTTGAGATTGTCTCCCAAATTTTATCCGTCACAATTCTATTGGAATAGTTTTAGTTTTAATGCAATTTCACTTAATAATGTTTCGTTGTCCATGACTGCTGTAATCCAGAATCATTTTGCCTTGGACAAAATTCTGTAACATCTAAACCGCTCAAAATTTTGAATTCATTTATTTTTTGTTTGATTAAAAATTTTTCAAGGTCTTATATAAATAAGAGTTTATTTAAATTGATTTAGTAGTTCCGGAGCAATAGAGCGCCAACGTCAAAATTTCGTAAAATATGTTTCCTTTCAAGCTCTTCTAATCCAAATTAATAAAGCTAGGGTGCTGATTTTTGGTCAGAATCTATATAAGGTAATGCTCAGCTGATTTTTCAAAACTACAATTTAATCGGTCACGTTTTAGGTACATTTATTATATTATTAAAAATTTCACATCTGGTGTTACCTTTCTTGCACCTGAAATCCACAAAAATTAGTGTAGGGTTCCAAATTGTTATCAAACTTAATTTTTTAGTTGTTTCCAGATTTCAACTAAGTTTCGAGCCAATCGGACATCCTTTGGATATGGCTCCAATACAAAATCAATATTTTTTCATAACTTTTATGGAATTTTTTGTAAAAATTTTTGAAAATCATTATTTCTAATTTTGTATATTAGGTTTTAAATTATTTTTTTAGTTGTTTCCATGTTTCTACCAAGTTAAAAGCCAATCGGACATCATTTAGATATAGCTCCCATACAAAATTTAAATTGTTTCATACATTTTCAAGAAAAATATAAAAATGAAGATATTCGTTAAGCAGCATGCATGTTACTACGATTTCACAGAGCGGACGAGTCGTGAGCGGTTCTTCACTTGCGATATTGATTCGTATACCTCTCGAACATCACGTTGCATACGTTACAATGACGATACGAGCCGTGTGCGAACGGCCTAAGGCGTACACAAACAAACCTTGACTGTTTTTACATCAGTCACTTTTTCTCGAGTTGGGTCTCGATCGGTATCGGCTAATGATATTTTTCTTAAAGGGGACATATTAGACTGTAAAATGAAGCAATCAATTTTTTGAAGACTTTTGAAGACAACTTTTGCCAGCCTCGGAAAGCTTAAAAATAGGTGTAAAATAGGTACCTGCGGCAAAACCTGTTGTTCATAAACTACTATTTTGAACTTAAAAATGCCCACTATAGCCGAAGATATGATAAGTCTAACATTGTTAATAAACCAAAACTTTTGGATTTTTTTATTTGAAGTGCTTCTAACATTGTCTATACTTAATTCAATCCTTAAATCGGTTTTTCGTCAAGCACAAAAATTCGAAGTCGAGATCAATTGCCTTCTCGAATTCGAGCAGCTTTCGTCTTAAAAAATCCGAATTCAGTCTCGCCAATTCGTGCTAGATTTCTCTGGGTGTATTTCTTTCTCCATATTACGAATTACACTAGTTTACAAAAAAAAAAAACATTAAATGACCCATTTCTATTGAAACTATTTTTAAGTCTAGTTTGGATTGGTGATCTCAAAAATCGGACTCAAACATTTTTTCATGGCATCATTTTTTAAATAATTTTTTTCATTTTTCCGGTAGGTGCACTTACATTTTATGCCATATCTTAATTCATAATCTTCAGATGGTGTCAAGCAAGATATAAATCGAAAGGTCATTAAACTGTCAATAATAACGTAGAACATTGTTTTCAAATCGGTTAACAAGTTGGAATACAATGACCAATAATATTTCAAAAAAATCCGATTTTTTGCTCGAAAATGCAAGAAATTTTATTTTGAATCGCCTAGGAAAAATATAAAAAAAAATTCCAAAAAAATTATTTTTATTCTTTTGACTTAGAAGTCCCACTTCCTCAAAGATAATAAGGTATTGATGAAGAAAATTTATGAATAAATATTGTAGCTGGATCAATTTAGGTGAAGGAACTAACTGTCAAATTTGAGTATTTTAAGAATAACTCACAGCTCCTGTATTTATTTATGCATTTTGTTCATTGATATCTTATTTTCTTCGAAGAAGTGCGGTTCTAAATTAAAAAAAAAAAATGAAATAGTTTTTTTGAATTTTAAAATATTTTTCCTAGGCGTTTGGAAACGAAATTTATTGCGTTTTCGAGCAAAATATCGATATTTTTGAAATTTTTTTCATTACTGTATTCAAACTACTTAACCGATTTAAAAATTGTGTTTTGTGCGATTATTGACCATTCAATTACCTTTCGATTCATATCTTGCTTGACTCCATCTGACCATTATGAATTGAGATATGGCATAAAATTTAAGTGCACCTACCGAAAAAATGGAAAAATTCATATTTAAAAAACATTGCCATGAAAAAATTTCTGAAATCGATTTTTGAGATCATCAATCCAAACTACACTTTAAAATAGTTTCAGTAGAAATGGCTCTTTTGGCTGTAAACTAGTGTTATTTGTGTAACAAAGTTTTTTATGTTTCTCTTGAGATTCGCTATATGGAAGTTCCACTGTAATATGCAAAATGTTACCAATATATATTCCAAGTGATTTTTAACCAGATGGCAAAACACCTTAAAAATTTGATAAAGATTTGTATTATGCTTATTACACATTTATTCCGCTGAGTAATGGGTATATCGAAGTCGGGCAGGGCCGACTTTAAGTTACGCTCTTGTTTATAAATGGAAATAGGCTTTTAAAGGCTTACTCTGATTAAAGGAAACTCTAGTAATCATTTTACAATCTTTTTATTTCCAAAAAATAAATAA
Source organism: Lordiphosa magnipectinata (assembly GCA_037044535.1). NCBI lineage: Eukaryota > Metazoa > Arthropoda > Insecta > Diptera > Drosophilidae > Lordiphosa > Lordiphosa magnipectinata. The sequence goes on from JBAMBO010001218.1 coordinate 60,357, forward strand.
ACCCTCCTCATAGGAAAAAGACCGAAAGATTTTGTAAGACTTCGTTCTTTCTTCGCAACTTTTTCGACATTTAAGAAAATCAACAGAGTTGCTATTGGGAACATTTTTTAAATAGCAGGAGATATCTTTGATCTTTGATCGTTTTGTGTTTGATTCTAGTTGTCAGCCTCTGCTGTTAATTAATTTCGTTCAGGCTAAACACGTTTCCTCTCTCTCTATTTAAATGACTTTATTTGAGCGAATTAAATGAGCTAAAGATGCTTTGTTTCATTTTTTGAGTTATTGTTGTTGATGTTTTATCTTCATTTTTATAAGATTTTGGATTTTGTTTTAATTTGCAATCTCCAGTGGCATTTGAACATTTTTCGGGCATTGACTTTAAACTAGCAATAGTCAGTCTATTCACACCGACACGAGCCGAACGCATGCTGAGGCTTGTGCCAAGAGAGCAAACAGCTTTTCAGTTGCTGGCCAGCGGGCTAAGAAGTCCACAAATCCACTCTCACTTCATGGCCTCGCTCGTCTTGACAAACCCTGCTTTAACGAGGGCCTGCCAAATGGAGAGTATAGAAAATATGCTTGTGTTAGTGTGTCTTAATAAATTCGGCTCGCGTCTATGTAACAAGGGATTTCGCCAAACATGATCGCTCACGCATTTTTTCCAATACAGTCCAGCATCGCTATCTGGCTCACAGTCAGTTTACGATCTACAACTATCCTCGATCCATGTTGCCAAATGATTACATTTTGTTCATAATCATTGATCAATATCAAGTTAATCCATTGTAAACTATTATAATATTTCTGTTTTACACAATTAAATTGCTTACAAAATAAGTTCTTACCGGTCGCACTTTAGCCAGCTGATTGTTTCGCAAAAGTTTTCATTGTCGGACTCGGTAAAATAGAAGCGGAATAAATTTTCGACCAAACCTATAACATTGTCCTACTACCCAGATCAAAGCTTAGGCAAAGAATTGGAATATAGATTTTGCCCCAGATTTCAAATTAAAAAAACAATTTCTTTTAGTTTCTGATCCTTTTTTAATGCTTAAATTTCTTAACTACTCTAACTACTCTACTAGTTCAAATAATATCCATTCCATAACTAATTTGTCTTTTCAGTAAAAGAACTTTAAGAATCCCAGTCAGCTGGTCATCTGATGGCCATAATTGACCAACAGGACACACACCGAAAACGTATGACATCTGTGACGCTGAAACAAAAGAGCAAAAACTGGCTGAAAGGATGAAAATCATGCAGCAAGCAATTCACGGCAATCAAACGGCGCGGAACATGAGTGCAACCTAAAAGGTTTGTAAAAGGATGCGGCGCAGTGTGAGAGTGTAAAGTCCATTAAAAGGACATTCCACGTAACCGATCCGTGGCATTTCGTGTGGCAAATGGACTGACTGCAGGCAGCGCCACATGCGGCCACTGCCACGATGAGGACGAGGAAGTGCCCTGGCAAAGGTTACATCGACAACTGCGCCGGCTGCTTGGTTTGTTTTGTATTTTCTTTCTTTTTTGTGTTTCTGCTGATTTCATATTTTTTACAAATTGAAAATTCTGTGACCGAACTCAACGGCGACTTCTCAACCGGCGGGCCGACAGCATTGCGTGCAATTACATGAGCCTGAGACTGTCATAAATTTCATCCTTTCACGCGCGGCCAAAAGGAGTAGCCAGGGCACGCCGTCCGACCGGAGGGGGGTCCGAGTCGGAGTCTGCCATGCGGCATGTTGCATGTGCTGCACACGCAAATTCCTGTTGCCCGGCTAAGTAGATGGCAATGGCCACATTTCATGTCGTGTTTACACTCACTTCCCCATTCCCACTGGGCGTTGGCACAGAGAAAGAGGGCAAGGATATTAAAAACTGCAATTAACTTCAACTTCAACTCCAACTCCAGCTCCAACCTTGCGTCCGGCTTGCAATTACGGACCCAGTTTAGTGCCCGGTGCGACAAGTTGCGGTGGCTTCTTATTTATATTATTAAGTTTCTTTTTTTTTTTTTAATATAATTTATCAATTTACCTTTTCCTGCATTAAAACTACAGCCAATTATTTTAGCAAAATGGGGACAGAGCATAATTGGAGTTTGTAATAAATATTAATAAAAAAAAGAATGATCTGTATCCAGTTCTGCTGGTTAATAATTAATCAACTTTGCAAATGGAAAGTAGAAAGCACTTTTAAAATTAACACATTTTTATTGGCGTGGACTCTCTATATGGAGAATAAGTAATTTTTGGGTGTGCCAGTTTATATCTGGCATCTGCAACGTAAAGTTTTGGTCGTCTTTAGCGTGAGCATACTCAGAACGTTTTGTTCTATGTAAACTAGTACTGAAATAATGGTCTCAGCTAACACTGGGAATGTTTTCGGCCAAGGAATTTACTTTTTAAAGATTGACCTCAGTAATGTTAACAAAATGTAGCCACGGTGCTTCTATAGAAACTTAGATCTATGTACTTAAGTCCGGAACTAAACAGCAATCGACTGAATAGTCCTAAAAGACGAGCCAAACTCAACAAAAGTGTTTGAGGACAAAGTACTTTAACGGCAGGTTTCTTCCTAAAAACCGGATACTTAAGTAGTTACCATTCCAAGTAGTGTCTTCTTAACGGTATACAAAAGATAATCATTGTCTTAATTCAATTAGGTATATGAGAGAGATGTGTGAGAGAATCGGCTTACACAAGAGATATTTTGAGAAATTATAACGTCCAATTATTGATTCATACCGGATAATGTCCTTACTACACACTTAATAAATACGTTTTGTACCGAGGTCTACGATTTTTAACACCCGAAAAGTTCAAAGCGAAATATTTGATGGTAACATGATTTCGAACAATTGTTTAATCGCTTTTCGAGGAGAATATTCTGACAATACGTCATGGTTGCACTGAAAATCTACAAAGTTCAGAAAGTTTCGAATAAATAATCACACTTCGAATGAAATTAATGTATTCTACGTTTAAGCCGGGTATCCAGCTCCGCGGAAACTAAAAATTTCTGAAAAACTTCATATAAAAAAAACTGTGGCAGAAATTTTGAGTTTCTATCTTGCGTGTGTTCGTGCGAACATGTTCGTCAATGCATGGGAACAAGTGCACGAACATCATTTGTCAAAAATATTTGTAGAGCGAACACGTGCCTAAATGGGCAACGAATTGTGGCTGGAATTTGTTGAATGCCCCCAAAATGATGAAATATTTCTTTAAGCTAATTTGTATCGCCATCTAGGCCATGATTGTATTAGTTTTCGCTGCCATATTTTCATGTTTACTCGTTGAGATTTTTAAGCAAATGATGTTCGTGAGAAATGTTCGCCTGGTTAGTGGGCAAATGAATTCCTGTTTTACAAATTTGTTCGTCGAACAAATTCGTGTGTGGATGCTCGGCTTAATGAGCGAAAATTTGGGTGGAATGCTTTTTTGTTTTTGCCATGAGCATTCACCTTGCTGGGGAACCAGCAGCGTGCAAAGATTGGTAGGAGATGGTGCCAAGGGGACACTTATGCCACTTTGCAGAGGTGGCCCGAGGAAGTCGTAGGCGTCTCCTGAGAAAGTTTGTCGCCGATTCAGAGGCAAGTCTACTGAAGTGGGCCACCAGTCGGTCATAATCCCTGTTGGTGTGCATACATATTAATTTGGGTTCATGATGGCAAAGCGTCTAAATCGCGGTATTTAGTTGTATGCCTCACGTACCAGGGACGTCACATAGAAGACTCTAGTTTTTTGGGGGTAGTGGAGCGTGCCGTAGCCCATAGAGGGATCCCCCAGGTCCAGAAAGGCATGATAATAGCCAAGATTTTTGGATCGCAACGATAGATCGCTACAAGGCTTGAAAAGCCAATCGAGCTCCTACACTTCAGCTGCCCGTAGCTGCTGCCCGAGTCACATGGACTTTCCAGGTCAAGCGGCTGTCCAGAACCAGATTAAGGTATTTAACCGCGGTATCCGTATATGGGACTGTCGATTCCAGGAGTCGCACTAAAAGTAATTTTTGAACGATTAACAGCTACACAGAGAGAAAAAACATGTTCGGAAAATAAGTTGCCTTTAACTTAAAATAAGAACAAGATGTTCTCAAAATTCTTGATAAGAAATGTTCCAAATGTTCCTGGAATGAGTAAAGTTGTTCTCAATCGGGTAGTTTTTGCTTTATACAACAACACCAATACCGGTTTCCTGCAGAGTCTCTGTCTTTGGCTCTCTTTTTGGCGAGTTGACTCTCTTTTTGATCTCTCTCTGGTTTCTTTTTTTTCAACTTAATGTCTTGTTACTTCAACCAAGTATAAGTAGACCTCAAGATTTGAATCTGCAAAAGTGTGCAACGGCCGAATGAGCTAATTCGTCATCCCATACGTTGTTCGTTAAGTGCAGAACATTTTTCTGTGTTTTTCCAACAGAATTAAATGAAACAAGTCTGGTAAAGAAGTGGGTCGTTGAAGTTTGTTGTACGGTTGTGCGGTTGGTGGAGAAGCAGCAGTATTATTATTATCCAGCGCGCTTGTAAATATTAATTGCCGCCGGGCTCCCTTCTCTTCCAATCTAATGATGTTTTTATGTCCTATTCCCTATTCTTCCGAGAAACCCTCAAAATATGAGGAATATTCGCTCCACACCCGATCGATCAAAAATCAATCAAAATTTTTTCTTAGTGGAGCATAAAATGTTCTTAAAAACGGAACAATATTAACTCAAATCAAGTTCCTAAAAACGGAACAAAATCAACTCAAATTCAGTATATGCGTTCTCAAAAAAGGGTTCTTGATGTGAGAACATTGTACTACAACTGAGAAATACCGTTCATGCATTGTTTTTAGTAACGTTTGTATTTTCCCTCTGAGTATGTTTCACCGGTTCGCCCATCGACCAAAGCCATCCAGGAACTGCTGGTGCATGGTAACCCTGCTTTAGTTATGTTCCACACTCACAAGAAATAACTAGTAAATTCCTAGAAGGAACTTTCCGCAGTGCTGGATATAGGCCTTAATACAGCCAAATTTTCTTGTGTTCAGTGCCCTTTAAAGTATGCAATGCTTCTGAAAAAGAATAATTGAAACATTTTTCTAAAATTTAGACTTCATCAAAAATGTGAAGCTTGTAGAGACAAAAACGGTATGCACGTTAGCTCCATCCAGATACTTTGAAGAAATCAAAAAATTTGAGTGTGACATCCCCTGATATCTTCGAGCATCAGCCAGTGAGTACGAGCTCACTTCGTCGGCTCAGGGTCGGTCACGGTCAGAAAATGTGTGATGTCTTCCTTGTTTGTGAAGATCTTGCAGAAGTTGTCGCAGGAGACCCAGTCTGGCGGCGTGGGTTAACTGTTTAAGCTTCAACCAACGCAACACAGTGTGCTCTGCTGAGCATGCATAAGTCTGAAGATGATGGGCACTCCGATAAACCTCTTTAAAGAAAGCAATCAGACCCTTGCAGATTACCGCTTTCGCGAAAGCTCTGTTGCCGCCTTTCGTACTCACAAAAGTGTGGAGCTCCCACCAATGACCTAGCCTCCTTACTAGTTCTACTAGTTCTCAACTAGTTTCCAATTGTAGGAATCTGACTATCACTATTGCCCTTAGCGAGAAAGACCAATGAGTTTCGTCTAATTGGCGACCTCTAACAAAAAGCTGATTACTCTCTGCGTTCGTTTCGATTTTCATTCGCGATCCTTAACCAGATGGTTCAGTAGATTGGTTGGCTGGAAAATACAAAAGCCAACCCCTCGGGAGAAGTGTCCGTATTTCCTATTTGCCGAAAGGCATTCGCCCGATGCTTTTCTTTGAACGTGGATTCTACTTTGGGTATCTGCTTTAGGGCTTTAGAGTTGGCAGGATGCGAGGGGATATCACAGCACTGGCCAAAGTGCACTGACTGGTGTGTGTGTGGGGTCTGGATTTTCTTGTCTGGGAATCAAGCTCAGAACCTTTTGACCTTAACGCGAATGGAATAGAGTATTATCACACGCTTCAGAGACTAACTTATACATTACTTAAGGTTGTTTGAAGTTTTGATGTGCAGCACTATTTGTCAAATTATTGTATGTTCATTGACTCTGAATTATCAAATCGCTCTATTTCCGATTGCCATTGCTCTAAAACAGGGCCGGCCAAATGGAGAGGTTGGAAAAATGTGCTTGTGTGGGCGAGTACAAAAGACTTCAGCCGATTTACTTGCTCTCTGTACTCACCGATTCACACATTCATTCGGCTCGGGTCTGTGTGAAAAATACGAACGACTTCGGCCACCGGTGGTTAAGGGCTGGCCGGCTGTGCTTTAAAAAGAATATTTTTCAATCTTATAATTGGGAAGTCTAATTACGGAGGACTAAAGCTTCAAAAAGTATGCGAAGCCTACGGATTGACTTTTATATGTATGTCACCAAGTCTCGTATGGCTTAACAATTTCACGGACTGGCATTTGTAAGTTGTCTTCCATGTTCAAACCCACTTTTAGACAAATGGTTCGGACCAGCCTCTCAAGTTGCCTGCATACAAGTGGATATGAAATCCAATGGCTTCCTCTGACCACCATTTCCTATGGCTAGTGGCTCTCGCTGGCGGTGTCAAAAGTGACGCCAAATTTATTACCGGGGCTTTATTTATGCGCTTATCGTGTTTGCCAGTTGTCAAGTGTTTATCTTGAACGGGTCGTGCCCAGACCCCAGACCCTGGGCCAGAGCATGAAATACCAAAAAAGCTTAAAATTGAATTTATGGCTGCACCTAAATCATGCGCCGAAAAAAAAACGCAGATACATATGTAGGCATGACTGTGTTTCTCGGGTTTTTGGGTATACGCATGAACGAGCCTGTCGCATGATTTAGGGGCCTCAGTGCCCCAGTCAAATTTAAATAATAAATTTTCAATAGTTGCACAAACAAAAGCCCATGCATAAAATATTCAAATATTGTGCGACTAAATCAAAATGTTGTCGAAATAAAACGTTTGAAAATTGAATTTCAGTTCATCTCCAGCTCCCGCCATCGAAACCAAATTGAAAACATTTGTAACGGAAATGAGAAACTGAGGGGGAGTGAAGCTGGTTTTGGGGGGTGGAGAAGCGAAAAGAAACAACAACAACAACAAAAATTGAGTCAACATTCGGGTCTGAATTTAAATTAAGAAATTTATCTTTTGAATGCGTCTCTTTCCATTCCGTATTTCGGGTTCTTCCTTTTGTCTGGCCTTGCTGTAAAATAAAATCTCTCACCTTCTGGCCAATAAAATTAAAATGAGTTTTGTTGAATAAACATGCTGCAACCCGATATGTCAACCTTTATTTTGTTTACTTTTTTTAAATTTTTGTGCCGCTAAAACTGGTCGCCGCAAATTATTAAATTTCATTTGCCAGATTTATTTACTTAAACGTGTCTTTTGGCACCTTTCACATGATTTTACGATATTTCTAACGATTTGTACCAAGCTCAAGCAACGATTTTCGAAATGGGTTTTATGGCTAATTAAAATTTGCATTGCCTGGCCTGAAATTTTTAATTTATTGAGAGTTTTTAAACCAGCTTCGATGTGATTTATTGATTCTGTGGTCGGCTAAATTTGCATACGAAATTACGTCTCTTAAAAATTAATACCCTAAATTAGTTGTTATTTAGAAGTCCATTAAATAAATTTGCAAAACAAATAATGCCATTTGTCAGGGCAAATTTGGTTATAACCATAAAATACTAAAATTATGTGTAAATGGCAATAAGTTGGTTTATTGAAACGTTTTAAGACAAACTGCGCACAAAACTACATCTATATATATATAAATCAAAGTCGTGTTAGTTACACCACTTACATCTCAAGAACGGCTGGACGGGTTTTTAAGATCTTTGATATGTTGGATTTGTTTCCGCCCCGAATAGCCAAAAAGCAATACAAAAATATTGCGAAAATTTAGCTAGTTCTATAATATTTTAGATTACCATCAAGATTTAATAGTTGGCAATTGTCGACGGGTAAATAGGAGGTAAAGGCCAATCGGTTCAAAAAAAATCGGTAAATTTTTAAAATTTTATGACTTTAGATTGGAATAATAAAGGGTGTATATAGAACGGTCCAAAAAATCTTGAAACTTGTAAAATTCATATATGAGCTTAGATTTTTATAAAGCTGGTCAAATTGACGGGTAATTTGGAGGTGTATATAAAATGGTTTCAAAAATCGCGAAATTTTCAATATTTTATTATTATGTCGACGGGCAAAGAGAAGGTGTAGGCCAATTGGTTAAAAAAAATTTCAAAATTTTACAAAGTTTGATATTGAGTTTTGATTATTATGAAGATATTTAATAGATGTTAAAAATCGAAAGTTCTAAAAAATGGCAAAAATTACGAAATTTTTTTGTGAGCTTAGATCATAATGGGGTGGATATCGATATGTCTACAAAATAGCGAAATTAGCTAAATTTTAAATGGAGTTTAGACTATCATAAAGATTTGATGGATGGCAATTGTAATCTAAGCTTCACTTCTTCGTTTTGTGTGTTAAAGGAGGCGTAGAAATCCACGCCGGGACAGCTAGTCCTTAATAAAGATTAAAATTCGTGAGCTTAAATCGGGACTTTGTGCAAAATAGAGAATTTGGCGCGTGGTGGTGAATCCGTTGTTGTTTGCAGCTTTCTTATACCTCAAAGGTGTCTGTTTTAAATTGTCATATACAAAAATTTAGTAAGCGCATTCGTGCGAGTTTAAGACTCTTCTATTTTTGTACGGAGAATGCAATCATGATCAATCATACAAAGCCACTTGAAGCATTACATATACAACTAAAGGCTGGACACCACAGATCTGAAGCAAATTGGTGCTTTGCTTTATGAGCAACAAATTATTGGAACCGCACTGCTAGGACAGGACTGCGCATGCTACCCCAAATTCAATCCTTAGCGAAATATAGACGCTTTACAAAAATTGGATTTTGCTGCAATCCATGCAAGCAGATATCTTGTCAGCTGTGGATCAACCACCTCAGGCCAAAAGATTAGCCAAGTAAAAGGTTGATTTTTTAAGCAGCTTTTGAATTTGATTGAAAAAAAAACATATAATTCAGAAAAACTTTTGAAATCTTTATTTGAGTCGATAGAACGTTTTATATAATTTAATGTTAAAAGATTTCATGTAAATGTTGCGCCTCAAATGGTTCTTACGATGGGTCCAATTTTGGCATACTCTGTCCAACATATCGGCCGGTATGTTACGAATAAATTCTTCAATATTGGCTTCCAGTGCGTCAACTGTTGCGGACTTGTCGCTATAGACATGTGCCTTAACATAGCCCCATAAGGAAATAGTCTAAAAGCCTTATATCAAACGATCTAGGCGGCCAATTGACCGACCCCAAACGTGAAATAAACTGTTCACCGAGCTCGCCTCTCAATTTAGCCATTGTTAGCCGAGTGCAGCTCTTCCATTTTGGACAAAAAAAAGTTTGTAATCATCGCACGGTAACGCTCTCCATTCACAGTAATCTTTAAGAAGTACGGTCTAATGGCCCACCTAAGGCAGACTATTAACCTTTCTCTCTTAGAAAATAAGCAACAGGCATACTGCAAAGGCAGATCCACAAAAACTGCCTTACATTCCCTAGTTTCAAGGATTGAAAAATCGTTTGAAATAAAAGAATACTCTCTGATAGCATTTCTAGACATACAGGGTGCCTTCAACAATGTCGTACCTGGTGCCATCAGTACTGCCTTGGAGAATGTGGGAGTGGATGCGCCACTGGTTGGATTCATCAACCTAATGCTCTCAAGTAGAGCAGTGAATTCAAATCTTAGTGGTGCGACTGCTCGTAGATTCGTACACCGTGGCACCCCGCAAGGGGGTGTTCTTTCCCCGCTTCTCTGGGTCGTAGCAGTCAACAAATAGCTGCGCCTCATGGAGGCGGCGGGACACGTGGTAGTGGCTTATGCAGATGACATTGCTATATTCAAATGCGGAAGTTTTCCACAAACCTTATGCGACCTTATGCAGACTGCGCCGGCGACACTTTCTGAGTGGGCGTCTTCTTGCGGCCTGGGTGTAAATTCGAAAAAGACGGAACTAGTTCTCTTCACACGGAGATACAAAGTCCCAGATCTTATCCCTACCAAACTATACCATACAAGTTTGGCGTTCATAAACGCTGCCAAGTAAACTACAGAAAACTACTCTGGCACGACAATATTTCTGAGCAAGTAAACAAGGCATCCATTGCTCTCTTCGCATGTAAGTAGGCGATTGGCAATAGTTCACTGGCTATACACAGCCATTGTACGTCCCATACTGCTCTAAGGAGTTCTAATATGGTGGCCAGCACTCGCGAAAGCGTCAGTACTGACCAATTAACACAAGGTACAGAGAAGTGCTGAAATATGTATGAGTGGCGCCCTCCGAACCACCCCAACGGAAACACTAAATACCAATCTTCTTTCCCTAGACTTGATGTCTTAACCGTTTGCGGGCATTACAGCCTTGAGATTAAGAGAGTCTGAAGCCTGGATCGCGGGCAACTCAGGACACTCAACTATACTAACCAGTCAAAACACGGTTCCTGCCATTACAGACTATTGTATACCCACAACGTCATTCCAGAAACTTTATGACGTCAATATCCCTAGTATACGCGACTGGGATATCGTGAATGGATCTAAGCTCGATGACAAAGTTGGAGGGGGAGTTTTCTCCATCGACTTAAATATGGAAATCTCATTCCGTCTCCCTGATCATTGCAGTGAGTACCAAGCAGAATTGGTGGCCATCCAGGAGGCAACAAAATACCTTAGCACACTCAGGATCGAAGAATGGAACATATACATTTACTCAGATAGTCAAGCCGCTCTAAGGGGTCTTGAACCCTACACCAATAACGCCAAGACGCTCACGGAATGCCGTAGATTCTGAAATGCGGTCGCTCAGCATCTCCGTATCCACCTCATCTGGGTACCTGGACACCGTAACATTGAGGGTATCGAGTCAGCCGACAAAGCTTCAGCTCCTCCCGGAGAAGAGCTTGATAGCGATGCCTTTAGCCTCATACAAGCTAATCACAAGGAATGAAACCTGGCTCCTGGCTACGGAACGATGGAATAACCTTCCGGTCACATGGCCCTCGTTTAACCTGAAGCGAACCAATAGTCTTTTGAGCCAAAGTAGGGAAAACATCTCACATCTGTTTGGGGCCCTAACGGGTCAATGCCTTATCGGCAGGCATGCAGCACGCTTGGGCGTCGCTCACAACGACTGCAAGTGTGAGGAAGAGGAGGAGACATTACTGCATCTTCTTTGCCATTGCCCAGCTCTTAGTAGAAGGAGACTCAAAACTCTTGGTCACCCCTTTCTACTCAACCTCTCGGAACTGTCCGAGATAGAGATTCCGTCTCTACTGAAATTTTTAACGTTGTCACAATGGATCAGTCGGGAGGAACGGCCCCTGGCTTAAATAGGGAATTATTTGGTATCGAAATGGGCCTATCTTGGCTTAAGTGACAGTTTTACTGTCCCTAGCCATCTCAACCTAACCTAACCTATCGGTCCAATGATGCCACCGGCCCATAATCCACACCAAACAGTGCATTTTTTGGGATGCATTGGCAGTTCTTGCAATGCTTCTGGTTGCTCTTCACACCAACTACGGCAATTTTGTTTGTTTACGTATCCATTCAACCCGAAATGAGTTTCGTCGCTTTACACAATATCTCGATAAAAAAAGTGGATCTTCATCAAACTTTGCCAGCGCCCATTCACCAATAGTTAGCCGTTGTGGTAGATCGTGAGGCTTCATTTCTTGCACCAGCTGTATTAAAAGGTTTTATACCCAAATTCCCAAATTTTCCCACGTAGTGGAGTAACAGAGGCCCAATTGCTGCGAATAGCGCCGAATCGATAATTCACGGTCATTAACAACACTGGCGAAAACAGCTGTTTTGCAGCGATATTTTCCTCTGTCCGCACTCTACGTATGCGTGTTGGTTTAGTCACAACATTCCGAATAGCCGCCCAAATTGACCATAAAATGGAAAGAGTCCACGATGCACTTTCTTAACAGAGCATGAATTTTGCTAATAAATTTCAATAATCTGCAAGCGTTGTTCGTTTGTAAGACGATTCATGGTTAAATTATAGACCAAACTGAACATGTTTGACAGTAACACGTGACACGAAAAAGCTGAGCTGCCAAAAACAGTGTGACCAAATAGAAAGTTGCTAAAAAATCAGCCTTTAGCTTATACGAAATCTCTAGAAATGTCCGTCTTATCCCCGATTAAGTTTGTTATCAGTTCTTTTAAGACTTCCGTCCGCTTTCTTTAGTAATTTGGATTTTGGACCCTGGAAAGCTTACCGCCCTCGATAAAGTTGAAGTTCCTCTCCGCATAATATACCATGGGGTCTTCTTCTCGGATTGGTTGATTCTCAACCACTTTGACTTAACATTTCCCTATATTCCCTAACCAAGCTCCAAATGGTCGGGTGTTGCGCACCGGTAGTATGTGTGGCTGCTGATGCGGGGGAGGTTGTGGGTTAATAAAAAGTTATTTTCTTTCTTTTAGAAAATAGCTTTTACACATCCGATCACCTTCACCAGCTATTGGCGCCAGCAGTGAAGTAACTAGCCATGAAAAAGCTTCTCAAACTTTGCCAACATGCCAAGAGATTAAGAGAAGCTTGGCCTGGCCCTCCTTTGGTGCTGTTGAGCCAATTTTACATTTTACAAGATCCAAATGAACCTAATTTCATTGGGAAAAAAATGATTCTAAAAAAAACAGATTGAAAATCTTTTTTTAGAAGCTTTCACTCTGGAATACAATGATTGAAATAGCTTGACCTGAGATTATAAATCTTAAATCATCTCTCAACTTATTAACCCTTCTACAGTTCTGTGTAAAGCTACAGCTAAAAAATAATAATAATAATAATTTCTAAAAGTAAGAAAATCGATTCCCATAAATTAGAAAATTCTTTCTAAAATTAAGAAAACATTTTCTATAAACTATAAAATCCTTTCTAAAATCTACACAATGTTATTCTAAATTTAAGAAAATTTTTCTTGCTAATAGAATGTTTTCTTAATTTAAGAAAGAATTTTCTGAGCTTAAGAAAAAATTGTCTTGTTATTAGAAAAATTTTTCTGAAATTATGAAATGTTTAATTTTAGAAAACGTTTGTCGTATTCTTAGAAAATATCTTTCTAGAATATATGGCGAATCGCCTTTGACCCCTTTTTTAGGGCGAATTTCTAAATTTTAGGGCGAATTTGCATGTTTTTTTTTTTTGAGTTTCAGTAAAAATCAAAAAAATCGATTTCGGCCAATTCCTAATCGTTTAAGGCCTATTTCCAAAACGCACGAACACACATTTTTATGTTGAACTTCACATGAATAGAAACACTTTTGAAATGTTTTGAAATCTATTTGAATGAAGTATTGTGCCGAAATAAATTTTTATGTCATCTCCAGCCTTTAGACAGACTTATTTCGGAAGATTTTGCTAAAATATCACCAATAAAAAAAAGTGCTATTCGAGCTCACGACCTCGCTGTTCTAAAGAAACAGTCTTGGCATTTGCACCTTCGAGCTTCTGAATTCTTCGAAATGATGAATTTAATTTAATTTTGCCTTTTCTTTTTCATATTAAAAAATTAGATTATTTCATCTTACAGTCGAGTAAAAACGGTATTCATCCAAGATTGTTGACTTCAAATTAAAATTACGAGTATAATCTTCGATTGAGATTTTCTCTACTCTATAGACTTTTGACACCCTTTCGTTTTGGTTTCGCGACTTTAATCTTGGTCTTACATCAATTTTTTCTCAGTGTATACCATTAGAATATTTTGTAGTCTTACCTCATGTTAGTTCTTTAGTTTTTATGTTTGTTTTACTAGACTTTTTTATTAGTCAAATTGATATTGTAGTTAAGTAAATTGGTCTAGTTTGGTTGGATCTAATTTTAGTACGGGTTTTCTGTTAGTGTAACTTTGATTTTGCTTTCCAGCATTGGCATTGTTAAGGTATGTGTAAGATGCCTTAGTACAAAGCCTTCACATGCTGCTGAGCTGCTGCTGCCTCTTTTAAACTAAATTAATAATCAGCAATATCTAACCTTGAATTTGTGAAAAGACTTTTATAAGTCTTTAAATACATTTTTTTTTTAAGCCTCGTCATAAGTTCTGCTGATGCTTTGTAATCTGGCTGTACTAATGGATTTTCCATTTTCCATTTAAATTCTAATTACAGACAAAATGAACTCACCCTTCGCTCGAATGCTGCTCCAAAAGTGTGCAACATATGTAAATTAAAAATTCCAAACGCGTTTTAGGTGAGTGCCTGTCCACAAATGAATAAATATATGTATGCAGCATATTATTTACGAGTCCTTGTGAGTGCTGGAGAGTGCGTATATATGAGTTTGTGTGTTTATAATCAAAAGCCAGCCCTGATGTAGTGCGTTGATGTGTTGATATGGAGAACTGGAACAATGTCTGGCTAGGGTAACGGGCATTCGGAAGTGTGTCAGTATGCCTGTGGGGTAACCCAGTGCAAAGGATACTCGGACGGACATCGTCCAATTTGTGCCATGTGTGCGTGGTGTCCCTTTTTTAGCCGGCTCTGTTCAAAATGAAAGCCCAAACACACAAAAAACGAGATACAGTCCCAGTTTCAACGTTCTTTACCAAATGTAGGTGAAGAGGCTTTTGGCTGGATGACCGCTGGGCGTTGACCGGGACCCCGGCCACGAATCTCGAGTCAAAGCGGGCGGCATGAAATGCTCAAAAGCTCATTTGCATATTTCGTCCAGCGGTGGTAACAAGGGAAAGTGTTGCGGCCCACAGAGAAAATGTGAAATGTAGAATTGTTTCTGTCTGTTCTATTCTGAGTTTTTAATTCCAGTTTGTGAGTTGGTTTTTCTAATTAACAAAAGAATTTTTGTATAAATTTATACTTTTTCCAAATTCTAGAGGCGCAATTGCCGCCTGACCTTTGGACTCTTGTTGCTTGGGCCTGGTGGTGGATAATGGGTGTGTGCTCTCCGCCTCGATAGCAATCTAATTAAGTGATTTATGGCCAAGGCATAATGTCGAGTATTTTGGTTTTGGATAAGCGATGCCGCCTAATCCCCCCTACACCCTCACCAGCAGGGAGTGAGATACTGTATATGCATCCAACGATTTATGAGCTCGAGTTTTGCATAGTTTCAAACGGCCAAAACACAATTCATTTCCCTCGGCTTAGCTAGCCAAACCGCATACAAATCTCCCGCTTTGCATTTGGTGGACATGAATCATGGCCTGTCCCAAAGTGGATATTATCCACAAAATAACTGATACCATGGGATGATCCGTAAATTTCAATGATTTGGCTTTGGTTTTTTCTAAAAAATTAAGCAAGTAGGAAAGCCCAACTGAAATATACATTGAATCTGACTTGGATTGTGTATAACGGATAGCTTTTAAATGTGGCGCCAAACGAACTGTGTGAAGTGCTGTGCAAAAACAGTTTAAGACCCGCTTAGCCAATGAAATTTTACCACTTGAAGTGTCATTTTGTACCATTGTACGTATGCTTCCTAGTACTGAGTGTAACCCGTTAAATACAGAGCTTTTTGGAGTGGCTCCAACCGTACTCCTAGTTTCGGGTTGCCGTTGAATGGCTTAAAAATTTATGCACATTTTATTGACCAACACCAGGAAAAACACAGCAGCGTAAAAGTTGTTGTTGGCACAACAACATGTCCGAAAGTGTTTTATGGTCGTTGTGGGTGCTCAAGTGGCCATTTTGGGTTGGTCCAGGGACTTGCATATGCACTCGCCGGGCTTGTTCGACAAGCACTTGGCATGGCAAATGTGTGGAACCCTGAATACAGATGAGCTCGACTTGAGGAAGGAAGACTTTAAGCTAATTCATTGAACAAAATTGCAATTAAAGCCGCTTTTTTTGTGTCATGTCAACGACCTTAGCCAATCAACGAGGCGAACAAAAGCGGTTCAAAGTCAAAAAGTCAATTAGCTTCTGATGGACCCGTACCAAACATGGATGTCTAAAAATGGACTCCGCTACATTTGGGGTAGTGGGGGCTGAAGTGAAAATCTCGTTAAAAGTCAATAACAGACGCCATTAAATGTGCATGAAAATGAAATGAAAACGGCTCGAAGAGCGGCAGAGGAGGCAGGCCACGCGACCACTTGAGTCAGTCCGTCGAGCGGTGAACGGGGCGATATTAATTTTTAGAGAAGTAATTTGAACTGACCTCAGACTGGGCAGACAAGTTCAGGGCAAGTTCAATGGCATTGCAGCGGAATATGAAAAGAAAAGGGAACAATAAGATAAGCTGAGTCCGATAAGTCGTGTGTGAGTATATGATCTTGCCAGCTGTTGAGACTCGCGGTTGCCCCAAACATTTACAAAGGTTAACGCACTTGGCACACTTAAAGTAGAATTCAGTCCTATTCAAGGATCCTTGCTGCCCGACATGCTTGAGAGCACTAAGGATACAAACTGGAGAACACTTCACTTTCTCCCACTTTTCATTCAATAGAGTAAAAGAGTATATTGAGGCTGGTGGTTTGCCCCTTTAATAATTATGAACCAAGACGTTGGACTCATATCCATTTACCATTTAACTGTACAAAGATCTGTGACATGCTACTGTGGGCAAAAAATAGCGGGAGTTTGTTTATAAATCAAAAAATCTTTATTTATTCTTAATGTGACTGTGTGACTGTTTTAGTGACCTTTGGATTATTAATCTTAGAACTTTTTGGCAGGCTCAAGGTCAATAAGTTATGATTTTCATCATAACGTTTCTAAAACTCACAACCACAAAGGAGGCTGGTTGATCGTATAGCTATTTCATAAACTTCCAACAGTTCAATCCTCAGCGATCTTTTGCCCAACTTCAATGAGTTGGCAGAGACTTCTCCATGCCAGAACTCCTGAGACCGCTTGGGAATTCCAAGTCAGACTTGTAGCAAAAATTCTGACAAACAGTAGCAAACGCCAAGTCACAGAAGCTTTGTATATGTGTTTGTGCATGCCCCTTAATTGGCCCTTCTGTTGTTAGTGGGGGAAAATTATTCTTGTAAATTCATTTCATCCCCCTCAAAGTAGTTCGGATGCAATACACTTCTGCCAACGTTTTTTTTTCAATTTTCAAAACATGCTGCAAAGTGCTCTTCCGGTATAGCTTTCAATTCTAACTTCGTTTCGGTTTCTATATCTTTCATCGATTCAAAACGGTGTCGACGGAGCGGAACGGTGGTTGCGAAACGATATGGGTTAATTTTTTGGCGAAATCATCACGAATTACGAGCGCCGTGTGATATAGTTTTTGGCACCAATCGAGATTTCACTTTTCTGAGGACCAAATGGTCACTCAAAATGGTTTGCACTGATCCTTTCGAAATTTCAACAAGGTTAGTAAAGTCTCGGACTGTCAATTGACGATTTCAGAGCACCAATTCTTTATTTTTGTTGACATGTAGCTCATCAAATGATGTTGACGACATTTTTGGCTGTTTTTATTACAGTTCATTTTAAAGATCATACACATTTTGCTTAAGACGTGCCACAACTTTGGGTATGTCTCCGTGGTTAAAACTTTTATAGAATCATAAAAGCATGGATTAATCAGGTGTAGAATGCATTGGAGATCTCTTTTGTTTTTTTTGGAGTGACTCCGTTGCCACTGCTTTAACGTCACTTGGGGTAAGTGAATTCACTCCTCTTTCCACGACGTTCAACTTTTCAAAGGGTTATGTTTCGCGCAAAGTTTTTTTTCCTAAAATCATTGCTTGTATGTATAACACATCCATTTGACATCTCTCCAAGCGAACTGCTGCCCGCCATTATTTACCTTGCTGAAAAGTAGCTTCGTTTTCGCCAAGGATCTAAAATCGAAAACTCACGTCTTCTTCTTCTTCCTTTTTATTAACGCATGGCTACGTCGTATTCCATATGGGTATGTCCGGGCACCAAGAATTTGCAGATAATATATATAATCAGAGTTTGGAAGTGTTTGTGGCTATCACTGGACGTCCAGTGAACATTCCCTGTTCAAAAACTATACGATCCTAGCTAGATAAGAGGAACGAGGACTATTAGCCGTTCCGTTTTCCCAAAAAAATTTCAATTTTAAGACGAATGTTGTACTGAAACCCGGTTTAAAATCTACAAGTTTTTACGAACGTCCAAAAAGAATAGTATAAGAAAAATATCGCTGGTATTTTTCAAAATACTCATTTTATTTGTATTACTGCCGATATCTGCGGTTGCAATAACAGAAGCTACTTTGGTGTAACTGGTATAGATAGCAATCTACATCGTCATTCTCTTGTGCTCTTTCCCCCAAACATGAAATACTGGCTACTATATTAGCTGAAGTTCACAGCAAATACGAACTTAGAAATAGCAATATATGTGGAATAGTTACAGATAATTCATCCAACTTCTGTAAAGCATTTATAGTGTACAGTTTTTAGAAAAGACTTAAAAATAATAGACCTGGAGCCTAGTTCAGCTGTTTTATTTTGCCAAGGCACTTTAGATGCGCATCATACACTTTGAACTTAGTTGTCACGAAATATGCTGAACAGGCTCTAGAATTCTTCCTTAGACTTTGGTTTTGTCCACTATGATACTTCCAAAATTTAAATTGACGTGTATTCCATATTAAAACAACTTAATTGTGAAGTGCTTTAAAGATTGGCTTGTTGAAGAACTTACGGAAAATTTGGAAACTGTTGTCAATGAGAGTTCAAATATAAAGGATTCTAAAGTCTTTTAAGATACCAGTAATGGAAGATTGTTTGAAACTGAGAATTATTATGAAAATTCCAATATTGAAATGGAAGCCTTAACTTATCTTGCCGATTATAGCAAATTTTTTGAATCTTTACTTAAGTGTAAAAATATTTAAAATGTTCTATTGAAAGAATTTTTAGCTGTGGAGGCCAAATACAGAAAAACGAAACAGACAATGTAACGAAATTTTCGAAGGTGATGTTACGTTAAAAAATCGAGGTAGCATATAAGACAATAAGCACAATATTCCATTTTTAAACCATTCTTTTAAATTTAAAAGTACCTTTTTTGTACTTGTACCTTTAACTAGGTACTGGAAATTCTGTATACCTTTTACCTTACCTAGGTATATTTTTTGACATTTACCTTGTACCTTACCAAAGTAAGAAAATTGAGTACCTTTCCAATAACTGTATATATTCATGGAGCTAACATTTGAGTTCTTATTTTGTCCGGTGCAGAAGAATCACTGTAGAAAATTGGCGAATCCATGCTTTCGTTGATGGAATTGGTGTTCAGGTTTTTTAATAAGCATGAGAGCGATGGAATTTAATTTGCTCGCCTATGGCCCACTTCTTCATGCCACATAGAGCAAAACGGTTGATTGTTTTCACAATAATGAATAGTTAATTTAAAATTGAATAGTTTCGTTTTGAAATAGCAGATCAATGTTCTTCAAAAAGGCGTTGGTAAACACTGGAATAACAGCAGAAGACGAGTTAGGTATTCAACTTTCAACATGCTGCTTTTGGAACAAAGGCATTTGAAACAATTTGAATATGGAATAAAAGTCCAGATATGCCAAAAATTTAGCTAAAATACAATTGTGGTATAAGAGCAAAAGTCACATTTAGTAGTTTGGAATAAAAGCACATCTTAGTTGTGTCATTTTTTCAGATAGAGAAGAATAACCCAACTGAGATATGCTGTTTTGCCTTTTGTAAATGGGTCATTCGTTTACAAACCGAACAGTTTTCAAACTTACAATTTTTGATTTCAATAAAAATCCGAAACTATATCTCGACATGCCCATGTTAATTTTATAAAGAATTTCAAAAATCTGCAAAAACGAAAAAATGGAAAAAAAGTGTTTTTAAAAAACTGGAAATCTCAGGTTTCGTTTATCGAACAGGTCTCAGGCTTATATTGCTGAAAAGCATTTTACTGTATCTATCAAAATCTAAATTTAATAACTTTTTAAATTATTTAATATTAAGTAATTGTTGCTTAATGCTATATATAATTTTTTCAATGTTAACCACCCTAAACATACTTTAATTATGGTGATTTCAAAAAAATTTAGGCTTTAATAGTTTAAAAATATGCCCTTTAAGAAAAATTTCTCGCGCAGTCAGTTTCAAAGCGATGTGACTGAAACTTGACAATTGTGCTTTATATTTATCAAGCTCTTCAAAAATGTCAACTTCAGGTAGATCGGACATTTATATCATATAGCTGGCATTCGAATGCTATGATTCATTGAATTTTGTTGTGGATTGGGGTGATATGTCTATATGATATAGTCGTCTGATCTGCTTGACTAAGTTGCAAGTTTGACAGAATATTGAATAGAAGCCGAGGAAGCCATTGGTATTAATATCGCAATTTCCGTCTCTATCTTCCAGGCAATGGACCAATTTCTTTTGATTATGTAAGCTAAGAATATGTCGTTATATCACTGTTTGCTCACGCTACACATCAATAATAAAAAGAACACTAACGCCTTCCCGTTCACGCATTCTGCACTTTGATAAGCACACATTTGTTGAGCGTTCGGCAAACAGTGTCCTGTTATTGGTTTACTGTCAGAGTGAAAATTGCTGTTTCCGCAACCAGAGCCACTTACTCAACTTAGTATTTGACAAATATTTATAAAAAACACATTCATTGTGTTTGCTCAAACAAGCACCCCTTGAAGCAGAACTCATTTGATTGTCACACTTAAGATTGATTAGAGTCTACGATAGATTTAGTATAACACCAGATTCTACACCAGCAGCTACAAAAACAAATATATTTTTTTTGGATTTCTCACATATCACAGTTGCAGAATGAATCGCATACTGGAGGATGTGATTCACAAGAATTCGTCGATCGTTGAACGCATCACATCGGAGAATACTTTGGGCTATGTGGTTTCGGATAATGCCGCCAATACGTTGGCCGAGTCGTCGTTCGATAATACCAGTGCCCAGGCAATTGTGAAGCATATGCATGGTGTATTAGTGGTGCTGGCCCAGAGCGTGGTGCGGGATTTGGATCCGGCCAATAAGCTGTGCTATTTGCGTGTGGCTACACGTAAATTTGAGTATCTTATAGCTCCAGAGGAGCACTTTACCATAACTGTGGTGCAGTAAATATCGAGCGGTGTGTGTGTGTGTGCGTTTTGGAAAGCAAATATATGTGTAAATGTACATAGAGTATAAGTCAGTCCAGTTTTTCCTTTGTTTATGGGGTGATGATGTTAATTAAACCCTTTTGCCCGTACAAAAGAAGCGGCAGCATTATGTGAATGTTTGCTAAGTAAATTCAGGAAGAATGCCTAAATCAACAATGCGGCGAAAAAAATGGCTCTGCTCGAAAATCCTTTATAATACCCTGGCGACTGTGGCGATTATTTACGACATGGCTTCATCGGGTCGGAAATTTATCTATGAGAATGCGGCAGTCTAATGCGATAATTCAAAAGATTTACTTCTGTCAACATGACCATTTTGTTGCGCAGAGAGCAGAAAGAGAGAGAGAGAGATACAGAGACCGGGGTGGAAATGGTCTTTGACCTTTTTTGCTTCTTCGGCTGTTCGGCAATTGCAATGGTTTCGGTTTCGGTATCTAGCTCATCCACAATGGATGCTGCCTGCTATTTTAATTTAAAATGGCAGAACTCGTAACTCATTTTTACGACGCACCCTCCAGGCAGTGTGTGTGTGTGTTTGTGCGCGTGAACTTGTCCTATTTTTACAGGCCCTGGCAGGGGTTGCTCGCTCGTTACAATAACTTATCTGCCCTTTTTTTTTACCCGGGTCCCATAATCACCACGAGAGGAAGACGCTCCTGGGGTGCGCTTTGTGTTGCTCTCTGCTATCTTTAAGCAGTTTTCCTTTGTCTGGCATCGTTTTGTGGTGCAAAGAATACATATAAAAATAAAAATTTGTACAAAAACTTAATTCAACTGGCGGCAGAGTTCCGTGTACTCGCTTCGATGGTGGCAAGGTCGGGTTCGACCTCCCCGTTCCCATTCCCATTCCTCTTTCTATGGTCGCTGTCAGAAGGGGCGCACTTCATTTCAGGCAGCGTGAAATGAAATTAATCCATGGTCCATTCCCAACTGTCGCTGACGACTTCATCTCAAGAACTTGTCTACCCTGCCGAAATGACCGTGCAATGTGCAAAATTTATAATGCCTATAGAAATTGGAAACACTTTGAATTAAATTCAAATAAAACGTTTTTCTCTAATGTCTACATGCGTGATTCTCCTACCGTTCGTGTCCCCTGGGGCGTGGCTCTGTCACATGCATTTTGTTTAGTGCACGGAGAAACACGCTCTATGAATTTAATTAAGTTGTGCGGCAAACCTGAAAGTGGCACTGCAACACGACAAAACAACTGCATTTATGGTATCAAAATTGAAACTCTGAACTGATGGCATTTACTTGGCATTAAATATATAGTCGGAATATACCAGTTTGTGTTACTTGGAGTTCAGTATTTGGCCTGTTCAGTGGAAGTCTCCGCTACACATGAGCCGATACGTTTATAGACAATTATAGCCATGTCCGTATGAACAAACATGTCTCAGAGATGGTAAGAGATAGCATCTTGACATGTCCATACGTGACACAAATTTCTTATAACTGCAGACTCGCACCCTACAGCCGCTGCAAGCTTTGAAAAACGTCAAATCTCCCACAGTTTTGAAGATAGATGGTTCGTATCTTTTAAGCATATTTTGTAATCAGTATTATTTAACGATTTGCCGAACGAATCATAAAGATCGGATGAACGATAGTCGAGTTATAAGGAAAACAAACAATTATGATGGGTAGCACCGGCCGCAACGGCGATGGGCAGCACTTCTCACACTATGCTCAACTTTGGGGTGTGCAGAGTATGTTATAGTCGGGCTTAACCGACTTTCTTACTTGTTTTTGGTGCAGTTTGGAACTCGAAATCGATATCAACAATTTTTTTATGTGAACGATTTTTTAAATATAAGTTTTTTTTATTTTCTTCACCAATACCTTATTTTCTTCGTATAAGTGCGATTTTTAAGTAGAAAAAATAAAAATAATGTGTTTGAGTTTTTAATATTTTTCCTAGGGGTTTGAAAAAAAGTATACATAATATATTAAATATTTTTCCTCGTTGTCTGCAAACTACTGAACTAGTTTAAAAACATTGTTCTACGTGATTATTGGCAATTCAATTATATCATATCATATCATACCTTACGTATGTTGATCTAACGTTTCTGAATATGAAAAATTTCAAAAAAAAAAAAATCCTCTACGATGGAAAAATTTGTAAAGTTACAGGGGTTTACAAATGTAGGCCAACTTCTGGGACATAGAAGATGGCAAACGTTCCATATGTATTTTTGGGCGATGAATTCAAAGCAATTGCCCGCTTTTCCCCAGCAGTTCAGGTTCAAGAGATTTTTGCATAAACGTGTGTTGAGCGAAGTTAGCTTATATTTGAAGGTTCTGTAGCCACATTAAGTAACCCAATCAAACCAAATTTATTTTCAGATCAATAAGTTATGGGGCTATATAGGGCTCATACACACGCATCTGCATAGAAAAACTAACATAGAAGCACACTTTGCTGCGTCGACAACTTTTCACTCAGACATTTGTCAGCTGTTCGCTGTCATTTTGGCTCTTTGAGTTATTTTTTGACTCTCTGAGTTATTTTTTTTACTATGTCCATCTCCCTCTAACCACCGTGTTTTCCTATGTCGACAATAATTTTGAGTACCAGATTTTGTTGTCACTATTGAAGTATCTCCTTGTCACAATGGAGTTAACATCACTCAAAAAAGAGCGGCGTTTCAAAGTGTGCTTCTATGTTAGTTTTTCTATGGCATCTGGCACTTGGCGTTGACTGGCAAAGACTGCTGATGATTGAATTGTGAGATTTATGAAATAGCTATACAATCGACCAGCCTACTTTGTGGTGTGTGTGTGTCTTGTTTTAAAAAGTTATGAACAGACTTAAGTTATTGACCTGGAGCCTGCAAAAATCCTTATTTTCCAAGAGGTCACAAAAACAGACACGTATTTATTTTATGTAAACTGAGTTGAATAACGATCACGAAAAACCCAACACAAAGTTTTGATTTTGTTATATAATGAACTAAATCATAACTTCCAGTTGAAGTTTTTGTAACGTCATTCAATGCAGCTTACATTAAAATTAGATTTGAAAAGGTTACTTAATGTGGCCACATCACTAAAAATGAAAACCTACACCGCTCAACACAAGTTTATACAAATATCTGGGCTTGAAATCAGCGACCAAAAAAACATATGGAAAGTTTGCTATAATCTCTAGTGTAAAAGCTTTGTGTAATCATACTCGATTTTATCTTGAAATCGGCTTGGTGCAAAAATACCATCGTTAAAACTGAGCTCGATATTTAAACTCTATTTAATCTGTAAAACGAATTCACCAGCTTCTGAAATTGACTTTAAATCGAAATTAAAGGCGAAATTGGGCAAAGTCTACGAAAGGTAGAACTCAGAGTCTCGTGAAATAGCTATAAAGAAAAGTCCGGTGTATGAGAAAACATAACTTTTACGACCTCCAGCCGGTTAATACTTGTTGAAATGTTGTCAAAATCGTTAATTCAGTAACTTTTTATACCCTTGTAGAGGGTATATTAAAATTGTCGAGATGTTTGTAACGCATAGAAGGAAGCATCTCCGACCACATAAAGTATATATATTCTTGATCAGCATGACGAGCTGAGTTGATATAGCCATGCCCGTCCGTCTGTCCGTCTGTCTCTATGCTATCTCCTCCATCAGTTTTAAAGCTATGTGAACCAAACTTTGCACGAAGTCTTCTGGTAAAAATACGCTGCACATTTGTCGGAGCCGACCAGATCGGATGACTATAGCATAAAGCTGCCATAGGAACCATCTATCGGAAATGTTGTTTTAGTGAGAAAAACTTTTTTGCCTTCAAAGTAAAAGTCCCCAAACCTCGTATTTATAAGCTTTAGATGCTTTCACATAATTCCACCAAGTTTAATAGGACAACTATATAGTATAGCTGCCATAGAAATAGGGTGTAGAAAATGAATATAGGAGGCCTTGTCAAAAATGTGTTCATTTGGCCGAATGTATATATTTGTGTCAGTGGAATCAGAATACTAATTTATATAAATCATACAAGCTACGAGGGTATAAAAACTTCGGTCGAGCCGAAGTTAGATTTCCTCTATTTTTTGATTTTATAATTATTTTTTATTTTATTGTCAAATTTAAAGGCAACTTACATTGAACTTAAGCACCTCTTCTGGTCTAGAAAAAATTTATTCGATTTGGTTTTTGTGTACTTAAGCGTTCAATTAGTCTTAAAAACATCCTCTAGGACTTTTCGATAAAGTAGTCCGGTTCGGGTTCAGGTTTGAGAAGTCAAAAATATAGAGCGCTTGGTTCATGGTCCGGTTCTTAAGCCCCAAAACAACGGAACCGAACCGGTTTGCAGCCTTGAATAAAAGACTATGTTGATTTTGTACAATTGAGTGTTCTAGATATAAGTAATGGTAGTAATTGGTGAAAATCGTGCTGAATCAATGGAATCAGCAATGGACCTTCTGTATGGTTATAAAGAAAATAGCAAATAATCCAATACATATTATATACATCTGGCAGGGCGATAGTAGACGTGTATCCTCTTTAGGCGTCTTTTTATAATAACGCCTCTCCTACTGTTTTTTTATAATATCACCTATTTTAGGGGCATTTAGTTCTTCCTCAATTCTTTGAGTGCGCATATACCAAGGGGACTCCTGATATTCTGCGTGTAATTTTAGCCTGGAGCTGTTATAGCCTTGTACACATGGACTTTGTTCTTTTATGATATTTTATTTCTGCTATTTAGTACCCAGCCAAGTTTGGCAACTTTAGCGTAGAGGGACTTAGTTAACTGATTAATGTAATAGTGCAATAGTCCATTACACCTTCATAAATAACGACTTTAATAACAAACTACCATGCGTTTTGAATGATATTCAAGAATTATGATTTAACGATTTTATATTGCGTTCTGCGCATTTGCTGAATTTTGTAGATTTTTTTGTCTTGTTTTTTTGCTGCAAGTTTAAAAGTACCCATAGACCCAACCGAACCGAGGCTTTATTAGAAAAACTTGGTATATGGTAATGCTTACAGAAGTGCTGTGTATCAGAATTTCAGGGTCTAATGCCAAGTTCTCATACCCTTGTAAAGGGTATTATAATTTTGCCCAACGCATAGAAAGATTAATTTCCGACTCCAAAACTAGATACATTCTTGATCAGGACGACGAGCTGAGTAGTTTGAGCTTTGTCCGTCCGTCTGTCTGTCGTCCGTCTGTCTGTTTCTACGCAAACTAGTCTCTCAGTTTTAAAGCTATCGAGCTGAAATTTAGCACAGAGTCTTTTTTTTACTACACGCTGCTAATATGTCGGAGACGACCGGATCGGATGACTATATCTTATAGCTGCCATAGGAACCAACGGTCAAAAAATGGGTCTTAGAGAGAAAAACTTTGTTGTTTTTAATGTTAGCGTCCTTAAACACCGCCATTATTAACATTATATGCTTTTAAACAGATTTGCAAATTTTGGTCAAGATCGGATGACTATATCTTATAGCTGTCATAGGAACCATCGGTCGTAAAATGGGTCTTACTGAGAAAAACTTTTTTGTTTTCGATGTTAGCGTTCTCACACTCGTCTATTATTAATATTAAATGATTTCAAACAGATTTGCAAACTTTGGTCAAAATCGGATGACTATATCTTATAGCTGCCACAGGACTGATTGGTCGGAAAATGGGTCTTAGTAAAAAAACTTTTTGGTTTTCAAGTAAATCGTTCTTAAGGTCGGTGATTATTAATATAAGACGCTTTCAAACTAATTTGAAAAAGTTGATCGACATCGGGTGACTATATCTTATGGTTGCCATAGGACCGATCGGTCGAAAATGGTTCTTAGTAAGAAATTTTGTTTGTTTGTAATGTTAGCGTCCTTAAACTCACTGACTACTAATTCTATATACCTTCAAATATATTCGCAAAATTTGGTCGAAATCGGTTAACTATATCTAAAGGCTGCCATAGGACCGATTGGTCGGAAAATGAGTCTTAGTGAGAAAAACTTTTTTGTTTTAAAGTTTATCGTTCGTAAACTCGACGATTGTTAAATTGATATGTTTATCTGTCGGAAAATGGGTTTTAGTTAGACTTTTTAAGGGTTAGTTGCTTTACAGCTGGTGCCATTAGCTGGTGAAGGTGACCGGTTGAGTAAAAGTTCTTGAAAAAAAAATCTTTTTATTGGATGTTCCCAGGCGGAATAGAACCCTCGCCGCCCCCACCGCGCACACACACACTACCCGCTACACCACAACCAACCACAAATACCGAGTTTAAGAACTATACAATTTAAAACAAAAATGTTTGCCTTACTGACCCATTTCCCGAAACCTCTTTGGTGAATAGTCGTAAAGCCGCCTTGGTTTCATGATTAAAAGTATATATTTCGTAACAATTTATCTATTATAGTTTAGCATTTCTCTTATTTGCCAGATATTCATTTGATTTATTTAAAACGATATTGGGTTGAATGTCTTTGAAATGGCATAAAAACTAAAAAGCATACCAACGAAATGCTGATTTTGAATAAACTTACATAAAAGACTGGTTCAACTTTAAATTTTCAGACAACATTTCCTTGAACGAGTTATTTATTTAATCAACATTCTCTATAAGTTCTATGTTAATTTTTATTTTGTATTTATCCAAGGTGGCATCGCTTTCGATATGTTTACCTAAGCCAACTCATTTACTTAATAAAAACGTTAACAAATCGCATTGCATAAGAAGTCCAAGCTGTGCGCTGCCCAAGTACAGAATCTATAACAAAAACTAATAATCCACAAATGCGTATAGAGGCCTTAATTTAGCTGCTAATATGCATTGCACTCATTGGATGGGCAATTGAGTCCCACAAAAACCAACTCACTCACTCACTCAAACTGATGTGCGCAGTCGAAAGGCCCAACCCATCTCGCTGGCCTTTTGATGAAATGTTGAATTTTTTTTGTGCTCACTCAACCACCGAGCATTACCAGTTGAAACTCGCAGCGGCGCAGACGTGGTTCTGGCAACGTCGCTGAAGCAGAAAAAGGCAATAAAAAAAAAAACACAAACGAAAATAAGAAAAATTATATTAAATAAATTTAAGCTATAAATTAAATTTGTTATAAATTTAATTTATAATTTAAATTATAGCGGCCATCAACAAACCAGTTTTTTTACTTCTTTTGTGCGGCGAATTACCCCCGTCGATGAGGCAGCTGCAGCTGCTTTGCCATAGATGGCACCACTGTGCTGCATGCGCCATCTATTGTTTGTACCCGTTGCACAGTTTTGGAGTCACTGTTACTCCTGCAGAAGCTTTCAGTTCTTGAGCACAGCTTCGAGTTCTGAAGTAAAGCTTTTCATGTTCCTGGAGCAAAGCTTCGGCATATTTTGTAGTTAAATAATAAATTTTAAATAAAAGAATTAATTAGGAGGCCAAACTTAG
Organism: Lordiphosa magnipectinata; assembly: GCA_037044535.1. Lineage (NCBI taxonomy): Eukaryota > Metazoa > Arthropoda > Insecta > Diptera > Drosophilidae > Lordiphosa > Lordiphosa magnipectinata. The sequence goes on from JBAMBO010001218.1 coordinate 88,951, forward strand.
TGGAGGCTCGTTCGGTCTCATTCTGTAATATTAAATGTGCTCAGGGCAAGTCCGGCTGATAATTGTTATAAAACGAATTTTTCAACAAAAAAAGGCTTCTTTAAACATATCAATTTTCTTTGAAATTTAAAATATTGGACAACAAGAGAAAAAACCGTTGTCTGTAATCGTTAATATCTTTCATCTGTAACACTGTGACACATTCTTGAACTCCAAAAGTTGATCGCGTCGAGACCAAAAAATTCTGAAAGGGTATGATGGTAGTATAAAAACCCTGCATTGGCTTGGTCTGATTAGCTGCCGTTTTCAATTTATTGCACTTTGAACTTTTCATAAACTATTTTGAATTTTGCTTTTAAATCTTTGACAAAGTTGTTGCTCCTGGCTTGGCCTACAAAACATTTCTTTGTAGCAAAACAAAAAAATTATATCTTCATACTCAAAATTACAAAAGTGGCCCAAAAAAGCCATGTTTTGACCACTTTTCTACAGTTTTTAAACTTCATCTTGAAACCTGTTTCAAATTTGGACAAGTAATACAGCACAAAGTTGTAGCTTAGAACAAAATAAACAAACCGTTAGAAAGAACCAACTTCATTTAGTTACAAATCGAAAAACCGAACATTTTCGGTAAAAAAGTTAAAGTATTAAATTTTTTAAGTTATGTTTTCTTACTATTTTCCTGATTTAATACAAAACAATCGAAATTTTTGACTGTGTCAGCCATTTGGTACCAAAAAATGACCATTTTTCGAGTTTTGGTTCCAATTCTACATGCTTAAGGGCCCGTAACTATACGAAGGACCAATCGAATGAAGCTGGTATGTTCCAATTGTTTGTTTTTTTTAAGTCCAAGCTGCGTTTTTGTCCTGCATTGCTTAGTCAAATTAGTTACAGTTTTCAAGACAAAGTTGAAACACGGTACAAAATGAGGGTAAAAAATTATGATTTTAAGACATTTTTGTAATTTTGAGTATAAAAATGTGACTTTTTTGACGTGCTACTTAAGAATGTTCCCCAAGCTAAGAGCAACAACTTCCTCAAAGATGTCAAATTCCAAATAGTTTACAAGACATGGAGTTGCGAATCCCAATCAGAAGCTGAAAACTTCAAAGTGCAATAAAAAGAAAACTGCAGCTAACCAGACCAAACCCAGCGATGGTTTTTGTACTACCATCATACCCTTTCAGAATTTTTTGGTCTCGACTCGATCAACTTATTAGTGTGGCTCAGTGTAATTGATATTTGGATTTAATTGCTTGTTTATTTTCTTATTGCAGATATTTCATATTGGTAGTATTTTATTATTTCTTATTTCCTTATCATCTACATACAAAATTTGCTAATGGATAGTAACAACAACAAAATGGTTGACCCTGTACATATGTAATGATATAAAATAGAATAAATAAAGGATGGGCTGTATGCCGTTCGCCTGATATATATATATATCTAGTCTTAAACTGCCCATACCAACGCACCACGGTTGGTACTACCCGCAGCTGCCCCGCTGTTCTCCGCCAGGATGCGAGTGGAATGTTCAGTTTAGACGTCTATCATAATTTCTTGCCGATATTTGGTCGCCTCTTTAAGGTATCCAATAAGTGTATGCCAGTTGTGACCATTAAACAATTCGTACCATTTTTGTGTTGTCATAGGACTATTGTCCAAATTACAGTGCCCAGTGGCCGTAACTCTCCTAGCATCGGATATCGTGCAACAAAATGGGCTATATCTTCACGTTCCCTAGAATTGCAAAGGGTGCAGCAACATTCTGTCGTTTGAAATATAGCTGAGCCAGATCGATTCTGTCCTTGCTCGAAAAATAAGCGACATTGCATATGGTTCGAACTCTTCGTTGAAATAATTATTAGATGCAAGGTTGTATTCGAGACATTTATAGGTGCTTTGCGTTTCGCTTTGACGTGCTTCGCGCCCTTAGTATATACTGTCAAAAATGGAGCTGGGAGATAAACATTGAAAAGTCAATAACGATGGTTATGAGAAACAGCAGAGGCCGCAGGGCAAGATTAGATGCGTGGACATTTTACGGAGCCGAACTAGAGACAGTAAGCGAGTACCAATACTTGGGCATGTTACTAACCCCCAAAATGTCTTGCGAAAAATCTGCTTGGGAAGAGGACTGTCAATAACAGTACAAAATACACATGGTTTCTCGCTACAGCCAGGGCTATCATGTGCTATGCGGCACAGTTCTGGGGTTTTAGCCGGTATGAGGAAGTTGAGCGACTCATGCACTTTTTTATCAAGAAAGACTTCGACTTACCAATGAATGCACCAAACTATGCCATACACATATTGAAACGGGACTTGCAACCCTATTTCAATATACCCTACAACTGCATTTCAATTATGTCAATAAAACTATGCGGATGGAACCGTCCAGATTACCAAGAATCATTGTTGAACATGTCTTGGAGAGCAAATCACAGTTCTTCCAAAAATGGGACATTTTGGAGGGAGAATAGAACTCAAGCAATTCCTGGGAGATGTCAGTTCAATTTATTACGGAAGCTAGACAGCTTTGAGAGATGCCAATTCAAGCGCGATGCACGTCACAGCGAAACGCAAAGCACCTATAAATGTCGAATACAACCTTGCAGATATTTTATATTATTGCAAATGTAATAACTGACCGGAAAAAACTATTTTATAGTACAGAATCGGGGCATTATTAATTGAAAATGCTATTTAAAATCTAATCAAGTTCGGCATATTACGACTTCGAGACTGAAATAAATCAAAAGTCAAGTTGTAAAGTGGGTAAACAAAATCTTGAGCCCAGCTCGCAACGCTTAAAGTTCAAAATGCAATTTTTATTTTTTCAAATAACTTTTGTTTTAGCCGCCATAGCATAATTTCGGCCTGCAATTTTACAATATTGGAATTCCCATTCGTCAATACAAGTTGTATAAGAACGAAGTTTGCAGGTTGTTGAAGCGTGAGGAGCGCAGCGCTGTGGGGACATACCATCGCTATTCCAAAAATATTGTAATTAATCTATGTTGATTTGTGTTGATTATATTGAATTATAATTAAACGAGTTGATCTAAACTTAGACTGAAGTCAAAAACATGTCGCTAAAACCATATACAGTTTTTAAATAACTTTATTAAGTACACACCGATTTTATGTTATGGAGGGACATCCTTATGTACAATTTATGAGGCTATCTTTTAATTTCAAAAACCATTCACAATAATAAATGAGGTCTTTACTGATGTATTTGACTATTGGATGAAGATTTGATAAGCTTGACAAATGAGAGGCGTACTCAACTAAAAAAAAGTATTAGTGGCTACCGAATAGCCAAGCATGTGTCAACCAAGAATCCATGAATTACCATTCAAACAAAACGTTAGGTTTGGTAAGTGCAGGATTGCAATACCAGCCAGCAGTCGAGTTGCAACAGTAGCGGGACGCTTACAGATTATATATTCCAGTTGAATTCTTATTTCTCCTCTTAATATACCTGCTACAAGTCTGCACTTATTCTTCGAAAGATTTAAAATGGAATTAAGAGAGTTCTTTATTGTGCATTTAGTAAATTTTTTGGTATACCGAATATATATATTCTACAATTGACTCAGTTTTTTGTTTAAATGAATCAGAAATCTTCTGATAGATAAAAAGCAAGCATCACGCTTGGAGTATTTGTTGCATCCCTGCTCGACTCTATTATAATGGAACTACTGAAAAGCGCTCGTAGTTCCGACTTTCTTTATTTATTCTTCTATATCTCAAAGACTAATTTTAGTTCTTTTTTTTCTTAAATTTTTGACCCGTAATAAATAATGTTAAATAACACTTACTCCAAAAAAAAAATTCGTATCATTATCAATTTGATATTCGTTTTCTAAAATTGAAACTAAGACCAGTATCAGTTTTTTGGATTCAATATAATACTAGAAATTGTCAAATTGATATTTTGAGAACTAATTTCATACTTAGCCTATTAATTTGATACGAAAAATGATTAATATGAAACTAAACATTTTCAATATCAACAAATATGCTCGACGACTTGCATGTAACATTGGGGCCATTCAGCAGATAATTCTGATTAACGATTCGAGATTTATGATTTCCGATTTTACCTGCTAAACACAGTGATTGCCGATTGGGATTGAAAAATTTGACAATCATGTTTGCTGAATAGATATCGAACAAAACGTATGATTGGTTAACGATTGCTGGATCAGCCTACCTTTGTGCAGACATTCATATGAAATTTTCTATTTAACAAATCGATAAATATTGAAGACTTGGTGTGAGTGCTTCCCATTGGTTAAAAGTACTAAGGCCACAGAATATCTTAAAGTGTTCAACCCATTCCATTCAGCAGAGACTCATCAGCAATCGCAAATCGGCAATCGGTAATCGGAATTATCTGCTGAATACGCCCAATATCAGTTGTGATTCTAGGCTCAACACATCAGTACTTCAAAGACTGCTGCAATCAAGGCTGCTGCGACTGTTTAAGTATCCAGACCGAAATAAATACAGCCCCTATCTGGAGTAGTTAGAAATGTAACATCAGCTTGCACACAGAGCATGCAGCATGAGAGATCAATGAAACCAGATGAATTCATATGTACTGTAATGTAAATAAAATCATTTTGTAATTACTTGAAATAAATATACAAAAATTTAATGATTTTATGTCTTAAGAAAATATAAAACGAGAAGGCCAAGCTAACTTCGTCTGTGCCGATGTTTTTATACCCTTGCAAATGCAACACAGTTTAAGAACGCTTACATAGAAATCAAACATTTTTCTAACTTAAACCCATTTTCCGACATAAAATTGAAAACAAAAAAGTTTTTCTCACTAAGACTCAATTTCCGACCGATCGGCCCTATGGCAGCCTTAAGATATAGTCATCCGATTTCGACCGTGTTTGGGAACGCTAACATTAAGAACAAAAAAGTTTTTCTAACAAAGACCCATTTTTTGACCGATGGTTCCTATGGCAACTATAAGATATAGTCTTCCGATCCGGTCGGTTCCGACATATTAGCAGCGTGCAGTAAAAAGAAGACTCTGTGCAAAATTTCAGCTCGATAGCTTTAAAACTGAGAGACTAGTTTACGTAGAAACAGACAAACAGACAGACGGACGGACAGACGGACAGACAGACGGACAGACAGACAGAAGGACGGACGGACAAAGCTCAATCGACTCAGCTCGTCGCCCTGATCAAGAATATATATAGTTTATGGAGTCGGAAATTAATATTTCTATGCGTTGCAAACTTCTGGGCAAAATTATAATACCCTTTGCAAGGGTATAAAAATTAATCAAATTTTGCAACAAAATGATACTAAAAGTTTGACAATTGCAATATCAAAATAATAATAGCTAGTATCAAAATGATACTAAGAAATGACTACAAAAAAGTATCAACCTAATACAAGTTAGTATCAATTTGATATCCTCTATATTATTTTAATACTTTCGAAAGTATCACCTTGATACTTGGAGTATTCAAGAGAAAACGAAAAGCATTGCTAACTTTGCCTGTGCCGAAGTTTTAATACACTTGAAAAAGATCGCTCCAACGGTTAGCGATTTAGACCAAATTTCGCAGATAAGTTTGAAAACATATAATATGAATAATGACAAATTTTAAGAAACAACAAAAAAAGTTTTTCACACTTAAACCCATTTTCCGACGGAACGTTCGTATGGCCGCTAAAAGAAGTAGTCATCCTTTTTGCCAAATTTCAGTTCGATAGTTTCAAAACTGAGAGACTAGTTTGCGTAGAAACAGACAGACGGACGGACAAAGCTCAATGCAAGCTTCTGGTCAAAATTGTATTTATTCACTTATAAAGTGTATAAAAAAACCTACACAAGCTATTGTAATCGGGTGGGTACTCAGGTTTTACGGGCTTTATTTACAACGTATTGTACGCACACTGGCTTACTATGTATACATAATCGTAGCTAGTCTCTGTCCATTATATATTTACACACGTCCGTCTGTCTGCACACTCAGAAAAAAACCACCGGCAGAGTTTTAGATCGATCGGGATAGAATTTGTACCGTTTTGTACTTAAAATTTCAAGTAAGTTTTGTTCTTGGACGTACTTAAATTAAGTACGAAACATTCTAGAAAAGAAAAATGACTGTTAATATTATTAAAATTAAAACAAACATTCTTGATTCAAGAAAATTGCGTACTTACAGTTAGCCAAAAAATTTAAGAAAAGAAAGATTTAGCTCAAGCACAAACTTTTTTGGATTGATGACAAAATGAATTACAATGCAAACTCCAAAAACTGTGCTACGGAAAATGCGAATTATTTTAAGTCGAATCTGTTCTTAAAATTTCCTCCTGTTCAAACACTTTGGTTATGAAGTGAGGGTACATTTCTGACCTACAGTAAAAACATCTTGGTCTTTGGTTAACTCATTTCCTTTGGACTTTGATACAATACAGATACCCAGTTGCAAGAAGAAATTGGGAAAAGCCCATTTTGTACTTATTTTATAAAGCATTATTTTGTTTCAAGAATGTTTTGTGGTTGACTTTAGAATTAATAATATTTCGATAAAGAACATTTTGCACTTATTTTGAGAGTAAGTCGGGCTGCTCTTAAGAACATAACAAACATATTGTATGACCAAAAAGATTTTACAATAGTACGAAATGTACTTAAAATATCCCGATACAGACTTAAAACAAGTATTTAGGGATTGGAAAAATTGTACTTGATATAAGACATTTGTACTTGAAACAAGTATTTTCTTACTTACCGTACTATTGACACCGTTTGTACTTGCTACGCTAAAATACCTATTGATACTTTTACAATTGGCGGCTACCTTTATAACTCCAAGGACTGCACTACAAAAAAGTTAAGTCACCCTTGTATTTAAATTTGTCATGATTCCTGACTCAAGTCAATATCCGTGCAACTCAAGCAACTTCTTCAAAAGGTCAACATATTGCCAATCAAAGATTTCATTTCAATTTCGCTCGCTGGCCACAGACCATAATCGGAGGGAATGGCACATAAAACTCAAGTGCGGGTGTTGTAACGCAAACGATTCCATTCAAAATCGGAGCAATCAAAACATCAAGATGTCAGTAAACGCGGTTAAGACAACAAAATTACTTTGAGCATCGTTAGGGCCACGACTCTTGGCCAAGCAGCAGAGGGAAAGGAAATGTCCGTTCGAGGTATCGGGGCAAAAGTGGGGAATCGAGAGGAGGGCTGCCAAACCGAAGGGCTGATGAAGGGGAAAAACATGAAAATCATCTTTCAGCGCGATGCGCTTTCAACGACCCAAACACCAATCGCAATCTGGTGAAGAAGAGGGAGGGGTGGTGGCTGCACACATGCGAGATGCCCTGGCAGGTTGATGAAGGTACGTGTGTGTGAGTGTGTGTGTGTGTTGCTGCTTTTCATTTTGCTGCCGGCACTGTCCACAAATGCGCTGCACGCGATGCTGGGCATGGCGGAGCATCCCATCCAAAATCAACTGGTTTTCTGCAAACTCCTTTAACTTCGCTGGCATCCACAATGGCAATGCAACATTACAAGTGCAGTGGAGATTGGATGACTAAAACGTTTTAAAATTGAAATTAATTTAAAGTTTAATCAAATTGAAAACGTTTTGCTTTTGAAAATTATTTCGGAAATCATCTTTTCATTGTTTTCTGTGAGCAGTTCTTCCCCCCAAATAATAGTTGAACCAATCTTGAATTGATCCCACTGTTAATGCCAAGCAGATTGTCTTCATTTTGGCGCGCTCCACCGCCATAAACACCCACGCCAATTCGAACCCCTTGTTCACCGCCCCCTCAAGCAGAGATGCCACACCGATACAAACGCAGTTGTGTGTCTCCGCTTTAGTTGAGCTCGGTTCAGTTTGGTTTGTTTTTTACAGTATATTACACTTTTGATTTTTAGTGGTCGTAAAATAATCATAAAAGTCCATTTTGAGCGCTGCTGCTGTTGATAATCCTTCAGCTCTGAGCTTCTAGCATTTACTGTTAGTTTCACTCATTGTTATCTATCCGAATTCGTGCGTACAGTCGTACATCTAACAGAATGGAATTAAGTTTTGCCAAGTTGTCAAGTTTGTTAGCAATGTCGATCTGCTTGCCTTGACGCGCGGACTCCAAGATAAAGAGTGTGGCATGACTTAAGCAAAATATCAAAATAATTTGTAGAAGCCAAAGTATAATTTAAATCCAAACTAAAGCTTAATTTTAAGTCTCCGGCTACAACACGCGACAATCTGTTCCCTTAGCTCCCACCGCATTCACTTCCAGCTGGGTTGCACTTGTTGTTTTTAATAAGTTTCTGGTTTTTGTTGCTGTTTTTCTTTTGTCTTTGCCTGGCTGTCTTCTCCCTGGTTGATTCCTTTGATGTTTCGATTAAGTTCGGAGTTCGCGTTGTCGAACTGGTTGGTTGGGTCTGCGCCACTGTCTCCTCCTCCTTCTCCTTAGCCTCCCCGAAGCAGTTTGGCTTAAGTTTATGGCCATTTCGTTTCACTGTCTTTGCAGCAGTTGGCCAAAGTGCTGTTGTGGTTGTTGTTGTTTCTGGCTTTGGCTGCTCGTTGAGTTGATTTTCTTAAGCATTTCACCCATTTACCTTTATATTTTGGCTTGTGCAAGAAATTTTCTCACATCGCAGCTCTCGACGCTCGTTTAGTGGCTGACGCAACTGGTTGCCCATTGCCCATAATGCCCGTCGCCATGTCCCGCATCCACAAATTTCGAATTTGATTTTATTGTTATGATTTCAATTGTTTTCGCAATGTAAACACTGGAGGATTCCAGAACAGAACGGAACAGTATCGAACCGAGATGCGGTTGTTGGTGCAGGCGAACATGTCGACTTGTTGGATAAATAATTTAAAATTTTTATTGTTAGCCAAAGAGTTTTTATATTAGGTGAATACAGTTATTTTACCCAAAGGTTAATTTGGGTGCCCCAGGACTATAAAACAAAGAGACATAAAAGTAGACAAATCAATTTGAGTTCTTAACACGCTCTTTCGCAATTAGGTAGTCAATTCAAATGATATTCACCTTCTTTTTATTAAAAAAAAGTCGGTTGCTTTTGAGCACAGTTAAATGGATCCCAGTAGCTCTTTAACTAACATTTTTCAAACACATAATGGTGCCCAACGAAATTACCCGTGAAAGGAATGAAAAATAACTTATTTTTCAACCAAGTTCTTCTTTTGGTTGGTACATTTTTATACCCGTTACTCGTAGAGTAAAAGGGTATACTAAAGTCGTGCAAATGTATGTAACAGCCAGAAGGAATCATTTCCGACCATATAAAGTATATATATTCTTGATCAGCATCAACAGCCGATTCGATATAGCCATGTCCGTCTGTCCGTCTGCCCGTCTGTCCGTCCGTCCGTCCGTCTGACTGTATGAACACCTAGATCTCAGAGACTAGAAGAGCTAGAGCAACCAAATTTGAAATGTAGACTCCTATTGTCTGCACGCAGATCAAGTTTATTTTCAATTTTTGCCACGCCCCCTCACGCCCCCGCAATTCGGAAAAAACGTCATATCTCCTACAGTTTTGATGATAGATGGTTCGTACTTTCTAGAGATATCTAGTACTCAAAATTATTTATCGATTTGCTGAAGGAATGATAAAGATCGGATGAACGATACTCAAGTTATGAGCAAAAAACGGTCAGTTAACACCCACCACCCACCCCACCCATAACCTAAGCATTGCGTTCAGCAGCAATCTTAGTGAGAGAGAGAGAGAGAGAGAGAGAGAGAGAGAGAGAGAGAGAGAGAGAGAGAGAGAGAGAGAGAGAGAGAGAGAGTAACGGGTATATCGAAGTCGGTTAGAGCCGACTTTAACTTACGCTCTCGTTATACCCGTTACTCGTAGAGTAAAAGGGTATACTAAAGTCGTGCAAATGTATGTAACAGCCAGAAGGAATCATTTCCGACCATATAAAGTATATATATTCTTGATCAGCATCAACAGCCGATTCGATATAGCCATGTCCGTCTGTCCGTCTGTCCGTCTGTCCGTCCGTCCGTCCGTCCGTCCGTCCGTCTGTCTGTATGAACACCTAGATCTCAGAGACTAGAAGAGCTAGAGCAACCAAATTTGAAATGTAGACTCCTATTGTCTGCACGCAGATCAAGTTTATTTTCAATTTTTGCCACGCCCCCTCACGCCCCCGCAATTTGGAAAAAACGTCATATCTCCTACAGTTTTGATGATAGATGGTTCGTACTTTCTAGAGATATCTAGTACTCAAAATTATTCATCGATTTGCTTAAGGAATGATAAAGATCGGATGAACGATACTCAAGTTATGAGTAAAAAACGGTCAGTCAGAGAGAGAGAGAGAGAGAGAGAGAGAGAGAGAGAGAGAGAGAGAGAGAGAGAGAGAGAGCTTAGAGAGCGCACTGCGTTGTGCGTTGTGTGTTAACTGGCTGTTTGACTCGTGGCCAAATTCGAGCTGCGACATTAAGGGTGCAGAGTATGTAATAGTCGGGCGTTTTGACCGACGTTTTCAAAAGTTTTGTTGTCTGATCTGTTTATCGTGATGAATTTGGAGTCATTTATGTTGGATTTAGTAATTGACAAATGTCTATTAATATCTGGCGGATAATAAATAGCCCAGTTAAAAAATGTTGCATACTTTTCGGCTGACCCACCTCAGGCATACAGGAAGGCTAATAAACATTTGTTTCCATGAGTAACGGGTATATCGAAGTCGGTTAGAGCCGACTTTAACTTACGCTCTCGTTTTAAGTTGATCAGGTACACACGGAAACATTTGTGAATACATAATGTTTGATCATGAACATCGTTTAAACAAACCCAATTTTTCAGTAAATATTACTTAAATCCTTACTATAAAAGAACTATTGAAAAAGCAAGTCCATCCGTTAATATTTAAGAACCTTGATGGGCAAATTATAAAAGTTGATCAGCATTGCCTTTATCAATGTACCGAAGAGCACAAACAAGTATATCCTGAAATCTTAAAACTAAGCAACCGCTTTTACGCTATGGTTTTTAGTATCATTTATTTTAAATGTGTTTTTTTGTTTTAATCATGAGCAACATGAAGAGAATTAAAACAAGAAAGAAAGTCAAAGTTTGTATATATCTGATCAATTTAAGTTAGAAGCCACACAAAGTGGCAAAAAAGGCATAAAGTGTATGAAGTGCTGCCTATCGCCGTTGCGACCAGTGCTACCAATCATTATTTGTCTGTTTTCTTTCTAACTCGACTATCGTTCATGCGATCTTTATCACTTCTTCGGCAAATCGATAAATAATACTGATTACTAAATATGCGTAGAAGGTTCGAACCATCTAGCTACAAAACTGTGGGAGATATGACGTTTTTTCCAAATTACGGGGGCGGGAGGGGGCGTGGCAAAAATTGAAAATTAACTTGATCTGCCTGCAAGTTTAAGAAATATATGTCCCATACATGTCAAACCACTATCTCTTTCCATCTCTGAGATCTCTTTGTTTATACGGACAAACATACAGACAGACGGCCATGGCTATGTCGACTTGGCTGTTGATGCTGATCAAGAATATATATACATTATAGGGTCGGAGATGATTCCTTCTGTCTGTTACATACTTTTGCACAATTTTAATATACTCTGTGAACCTTTGGTACAGAGTATAAACAGCATTTGGAAGGGTATAAAAACTTCTTTCTTGCTAGCGGTAACTGTCCCGCAGAGACTTCCAGGATATCTTGCAACCATCTGCTGAAATATATATTTATTATATTTTACAATATTTCATGTAGTTCTTAGTAAACCTCACCATCTTGTCTGACCTCTGCAGCCACAGCTTCCCATGCTTTCTTTTTAACAAAATCTGCATCGAAATGCTTTTTATGGGTCCAAATCCCACAGGATGGGATGTATATGGACTGCCAAAATTAGCGCAATCTTTTCATCAGCGTCGAATTGCGATAATCTGTTTTTATTTTGTTTTTTTGCGCCAGACCTGGTTGATGATATTTCGATGGGTAGGTGTCGGAAAAAATACAAACTGTCGGAATTTTACGAAAGCTTTCCGACACTTTTTTTTTATATGGAGTTGATACCCGTCGGAATCGATTTAATTTGTCTGAGTACTAAGCTTTAACTTTGTAAAATAGAAATTACTGTATCAGAGTCATCATATTCCAATAGAAGCAGATTTAGTGGGCTCCGCTTATGCTGCCTTAAAGCCATCCCCGCACAGAGCTCCGTTCTGCTAAGCTGTTGATGTGCGCGCTCGCTTTGTGCTCTGTGTGTTTGATTTTCTGTGTGCTGTGGCCTTACACTTATCGTATATCTATAAAGAGACTCTCTGACTATAGTGTAAAAACAAATCAAATATCTCTAAATATTTACAAATCTTAAGAATTGGAAATGTTGTTGTTGTATTTACCCTGAATTCGGTTACCGACGTGTAGCCAAAACCAACGCTTTCAAAACAGCGACCTTGAAGTATGCTTTGCGATATTTCTAACTTGTTTATCATAAGATTACATTATTTTGACACACATCTTCTGCTTTCCTTTCGATCGTACCACACAATATTGATCGATTTTTTGAGAAACAAAAAAGCTAATAAAGCTCTCACGCAAAACTGCGTAGTACGGTTGTACGGAGTACTAGAATCTCGTACTAGGGAACTTAACTTGACCGGCAACAATATAAACTTGACAACACTGCCAATTCAGATAATTCATCAACTTAGTGCCGATTTCACATCTTCCAATAGCTGCTATGTGTCAGATAAACTAACAATATACTCTGTTATGTGTTAGTTTATGTGACAGATAGTGCTTTGTAGGAGATGTGAAATCGGCCCTTAGTCTTTTCCATTTAATAACAGTTTCTTCTTAGAGATTTTTGACAACCAACTACTTTAAGATATATGTATGTATATACATAGGTTTGATAAGTGTAAAGGCAGCTGTTCTTAAAACTTTTATAAGATCAACAATGTTATAGAATCGGTTCAAAAATATGACAAAAATCAGTAGAAAATATTATTACTCATATTTAATTCTCAAAATTCAATGCCCAGATACCGAGTTAAATGTATAAACTCTACAACTTTTATTCGAAGGTTCTTTTGCAAAGAAGTATTGTTTTTGTTCTTGTAATTGTATAGATTTTCTTAAAAATTTTTTTTACTGGTTTAAATAGGTTTTAGTTGTTAACGACCACAGTTTGGGACGGCCACAACCTATCCAGATGGTTTGAGACGAACCTTGGAGTGAAACAAGGTTGCCTACTGAGCCCTTTACTTTTCACACTGTACGACGACGACATATCCTCCATTCTGCCAGGGGGTGTTCAACTGGGATCGGAACGAATCAAAGTTCTAATGTATGCCGATGACATGGTGCTTCTGGCCGATGACGCCCGGGAGTTGCAGCAAATGAAAGACGCATTGCACTCATACTGCCAAACGTGGAGCCTTCAAATTAACTGCGAAAAATCTAAGATAATGGTCGTAGGTGATACAAGGGGTCGAAAAGTAAGGACAGATGCTTGGTCTATAAACGGAGTGAATTTGGATATTGTCACCGAGTATCAGTACTTGGGAGTCACTCTTACACCAAACCTGTCATTTCGCAAGCATTTAATCAAAAAACTAAGCGACTCGAAAATTGCGATCAATACCACGTGGAACAAATTGCTTAGAAAAAGAAACGTCAGTCACAGCACTAGGTACAAATTGTTCTTAGCCATTATGTGCTATGCTGCCCAAGTATGGGGCTTTGGTCAATACGAAGAAGTGGAACGACTACTCCGTTTTTATATAAAGAGGGTGTTCCACTTGCCTCTATGCTCGCCTAACTATGCTGTACACTTGGAAACGGGTCTCCCAACTATGTTTCGCTACACCCTGCAACTTCACTTCGATTATATTAAAAAGATTATGCAAATGCCATCCACGCGTCTTCCAAGAATTGTCACAGAACGCCTATTAGAAGCAAAATCACATTTTGTTGGATGGTCAAAAGCCATGACGTTGGAACACAATATTAGGTGCAACATAGAATACCATAGCTCATGGAACCATTGGCAGAAAAAACTGCTGCAGAGCATAGACAGCACGGAAAGGATTGGCTTAGAACCACAAGCCCGTGAAAGTCAGTCTCGGGACAGTTACAGCAAACTGGAGTATAACTTAAAAGATAAAAATTATTTCCCTGACAATTTATACGTGGCAGCAATATCAGTCATTTTTAGAACGAGAACGGAAGTGCTCAATCTAAAGTATTTGCCACATATCTCAAACCCCAGTCATTGCACTCTCTGCAACACCGGAGAGAGAGAAGACACCGCCCACTTCTTTTCTCGCTGTCCAATTCTGAAGGAACTCAGGGTCCTATACTGGGAAAAAGATACTCTGACCGACCAGGAAATGCACAAGCTCTTAAACGGAAGTAATTGGCGTTCGCTCACTTCCTACCTTAGAGAGTGCCTGCAGTATCGACGCGATTTTTTAATGGACTATGGAGACATGTAACCAGACATCGGAATCGGGGAATCGGAGTTTAGGAAAATGTCACCTACATTTGGCTAACGGCAACATGCCACAGCCAAAATTTTTTATAATCATGGTAAATCCTTTTAATGTTTGAAACTTTTCGTCACTATAAGATTTTTGTACCTATTTATATATACACGCATTAATGGAAATAAATGAAAATAAATTTCAACTTCTACTAACTACTACTAGTTAACGATTTATCGATATATCGGCATTTAGTGAGCACCATATATCAAATATCCATTTTTTGAATTTGGATTTTAGATATTTTGAATTTTTAAGTCTTGGAAATTAAAGACAACCATACTTTGAAGTGCTTCGTCCGCGGACAACGTTCGTTTTGGAACACCCATATAGTGAATTGTAGTTTTCCATGATTCGTAAAATATTACGCGGCTGTGCCATCAAATCTTGTCTGGTGTAACTCATGCCAATAGATGTCTCTATTTCACGGTATGTCAAATGTCGATCCTGCATAATCGATGATCACCTCATCAATTGATTCTGTCACAGTTGCAGTTTTTAGAAAATATTGCGATTTTTGTAAGCCGCGAGCCGTAGAAAACTTTAAATTTTTGATTTGATTAATGGTTTTCAATATGCACTCTAATGTCAATGTGAAAATAGTCGCGTGTCAGTATCTGGTATTATCACATTACTTTAAAAAAATTAAAATTAAGCTAATTTATTGGTAGAATGACAAAGTGGGAATGCCATGTTTTCAGTAAAAGTTTAATTTGACCACTTTTAAGACACAGTAGAAATAAGTACAATAGATCATTTTACCCCAAATATCTAAAGGTGTGCAGATTATCGGGTCTCTTGAAGGGTCTCTTGGTACGATTACACTAGCTTACAGGCAAAATAACCGAGTTCAGCAGTAGTTTAAACTACACTAAAACCAAATTCTAATACAAATGGATCATTTAATTTTTTATACCCTTGCAAAGGGTATTATAATTTTGCCCAGAAGTTTGCAACGCATAGAAATATTCATTTCCGACCCCATAAACTATATAAATTCTTGATCAGGGCGACGAGCTGAGTCGATTGAGCTTTGTCCGTCCGTCTGTCTGTCTGTCTGTCTGTCTGTCTGTCTGTCTGTCTGTCTGTCCGTCTGTCTGTCCGTCTGTCTGTCCGTCTGTTTCTACGCAACCTAGTCTCTCAGTTTGTACCTATTTACCAAGCTATCGAGCTGAAATTTTGCACAGAGTCTTCTTTTTAGTGCACGCTGCTAATATGTCGGAACCGACCGGATCGGATGACTATACCTTATAGCTGCCATAGGAACCATCGGTCAAAAAATGGTTCTTAGTGAGAAAAACTTTTTTGTTTTCAATGTTAGCGGCCTTAAACTCGGCCATTATTAATATTATCTGCTTTTAAACAGATTTGCAAATTTTGGTCAAGATCGGATGACTATATCTTATAGTTGTCATAGGAACTATAGGTCGGAAAATGGGTCTTAGTAAGAAAAACTCTTATGTTTTCAATGCTAGCGTCATAAAACTCGGCGATAATTAATATTATATGCTTTCAAACAGATTTGCTAATTTTTGTCAAAATCGGATGACTATATCTTATAGCTGCCATAGGACCGATCGGTCGGAAAATAGGTCTTAGTAAAAAAAACTTTTTTGTTTTCAAATAAATAGTTCTTAAAGTCGGTGATTCTTAATATTAAACGCTTTCAAACTAATTTGAAAAAGTTGATCGACATCGGGTGACTATATCTTATGATTGCCATAGGACCGATCGGTCGGAAAATGAGTCTTAGTGAGAAAAACTTTTTTGTTTAAAATTTTATCTTTCTTAAGCGCGGCGATTGTCAATTTGATATGTTTTCAAAAACATTCGTGAAATTTGGGCGAAATCAGATGTTTACCTGCATGAAAATGGCTTTTAGTTAAAAAATTGTTAGATTTTTATGTAAGCGTTCTTAAACTCTGACATTTCAAAAACAGCATTTGCAAGGGTATAAAAACTTCGGCACAGACGAAGTTAGCTTGGCCTTCTCGTTTTTATTTTTGCTGACTAGTGTTACTAGTATACTTTGCTATCGACTTTAGTCTTCGAATAAGATGCCTGTAGAAGGGTCGCCATAGAAATAATTTTTGATAGGCTGCCTTAGCTCAAAAAGCCTCTAAGTAAATAAATAAATAGTCCAACATCGCTTTTATTTCGACGTATGGTTTTCCAAAAATAGAAATCGAACTGCGTGCCGCTACTCCACTTTTTGCATTTGATCCATTTATGCGAAACAATAGTTCAGAAAAGTACGCAAAAAAAGAAAAAACTATCCCGTGAATCAGTGTGAAATTAAGTTTGCTGTCTTGTAATCGATAAAGACAATATCTCTTAACAACGCCTGCGCCTGATCGAACCAGACCTGAATTATACATCCTATATGAATTCCATTTAAAGATGTCTACTTTCAACGCTTTCAACATTTGTAAAATTTATGCATTTTATTTATGATTTACTACATCAGCTTTTCATAAGAATGAACTATACGTCACATTAGAACGCCCATTTTACAATTAACAATAATAGGCAGAGGTCGCTAATCGTTTTGAGGCCAGGTCCTCGCTGTGTCTCGAAGGCTGGAAAAAAACAACTAAAATGTCGAAACGAAACCAAACCAATTCATAAATCATAAAAATGTGTCATAAAAATATTTTACATTCTTCGTTGTCTGTATGAAGCTGCCTTTCAACATGTCCTTGATCCTCCAGAATGCAAGCGTAAAAAATGCTCAAGGAGAAAGACTTTTTAGCTGACCTTAAGCGATTTGTTGTGACTCGGGGAATATGAGGCTGCTACTCGTTATCTCATAGCCCATAAAGGATATACAGCAGAAATACACAGACCTGGTGGCATTGTGTCGCCGTTCCAGCTCGATTATTGCCGGACTGGTAATAAATCATAAAAATATGTTTCAGAACGGTTTCATGCCGATCGTCTCTGGCCCCGGCTCGTTACACGGTGGAAACGTAAATCCCTGTAAAATTGTCGTGTTTGCCTTTCTGTCGGTGTTGGTGTAGGTAACGGTTGTTGCTGCGGCGATCGCGCCCTCGGGCATCTGATAACAAAACCATCGGCATGGCCAATGCCCATCGAAACAAAGGGACCAATAACTTTCTCTTTTGCCTTTGGCAAAGTCGCTCTGCATTTTTGCCAAATATGAAAATTTTGATTTATTTGCACACAAAATTGCTCAAATTTCCATGATTGTTAAGGTTTAAAGAATTTTTGTTTGGCTGTCAATGAGAGGCGCCTGAATGTTCTTTTGTGTGTGCTAATTGAAATGAGTGAAAGCCCGGCACTCACCAAAAAATAAAACAAGAATATTGTACTCAAACTAAGGAAAATCAATTATTGCGCAAAAGATCTGAGCGTAGCATGTGGCATGCAAATCATGTAATACTGTAAAAGCAGAATCGGTGTTCTCACTAGCAAAATCAACTTTATTATTTTTTAAAAAGTGCAAAACAGTTGAATTATTTTCGAAGAAATCTTCAGTGCATTGCAGCAAATCATCGCAACGGTTGCAAAAATAAATATGTTGCAAGGTTCGCCTACTGAAGATATGGAAATCAGAACAAGCTATTCGTGTATGCAATCAGCTACATAACAATCTCATGGCAATATAAAGCGCGTCACAGTGACTAGAGCTTCAATAAATTTTCAAGAAAATCTTAAATATATAAACTAGTTAATAAATTCAAACTTAACTCCAAAATTCAGGATGGAAATTTTTTTATATGAGTGCACCTTTCTAGCAATTTGTAAAACTCAAATTAGTTATGTTAAGACTTGAAGATTCTTTTGTTCTTGGACTGAACTAGTAAAAAAAAGTCAATTATATTGGAATCAATTGCAAGTTCTCCTGAGTTCAGATCTTTTATATAATAAGAAGATATATAATATATACTTACCTGTTAGTTATTTTTTTATAAATAAGACCTAAATCAATACAGGGGGCGTGAGTAATCATCCGTTGTTTATTTTGCTATAATTTTAAAACAAAATCCAAGTAAATTAGCTGGGGAAGCAAGCATCTGACTTTTATTAATCCTAAATATTTTAAAAGAATAATTGAGCACATGAAAGCTTACTAACAAATGGTGTTTGGCGATGTTCAAACTCAATAGAAGGAATTTTGTGCACCGTTTTGAAACTGTGAGATATGTGCTTTTAAAAGGATTAGAACTTTGAACTAAAAATTAGTGATAGAAAAAAATGTTATTGTCATTACTGCTTAACTCTAGAACAGGGTTCCTTAAGAAGAGAGGATAGAAAATGTGTAAGTGTTTTTTAGTATTGTTGCTCGGCAGTATACTGATGTCCACACATTCAGGGAGGAATTACTTCGGGAAGCATTCAGCTCTTATGCTAGGGGCTATGGCTGGGGAACTCTGCTCTCGAGCGAGGCCAAAAAATGAGAATGTATTGGTGCTCTCACCAGCTCTCACCTTCTAGTTCAACAGCAGGTCAGCGACTGAAAAGCTGTTTACTCTCTTGGCACAAGCCTTTGTATGCGTTCAGCTCGTCTCGGTGTGAATGGGCCAGGCATAACAATCGCTGCTCTAGACGCACTATCTTCGTCCAATCTTTTTATCATTTTTCTCTTCGCTATGTGCAAATATCTCTCTAATTTCTGTGCTTTTAGTCGCTGGTAAGCTTTACTATAGAGCGGATGTTTTTTTGACTCTGCAAGGAGCTTAAGATCGATTTTAAAGTCTGTACGAAGGGTACACAGAGTATGTTGAGTTTGTGCAAAAGTATGTAACAGGGGGAAGGAATCATTTCCGACCCTATAAAGTATATATATGTATATTCTTGATCAGCATCAACAGCCGAGTCGATATAGTCATGTCCGTCTGTCAGTCAGTATGAACTAACAGATAGATGGTTCGTACCTTCTAGAAACTGTAATCAAGATTATGCATCGATTTGCCGAAGGAATGATAAAGATAGGATGAACTATACTCAAGTTATGACAAAAAAGAGAGTTCACTGCCGCATCGCAGCAGCAGCGCTGCTACTGCCAGTGCAGAGTATACGACTTTCTTACTTGTTTTTAACTGGTGTTCGTCGAAACAACGAAGTCTTGTTTAAGTGTGACTTTTCATACAAATTTTTTAGAAGAATGGATGGAAATGCGACTGCAAGTATTTACATTACATTCAACTAAGGGATAAAACTGTTTTTGAAAATAGCCAGAGACCTCATTATTCCCAGAAAGACCAAATTTGTGAAATTATTCCTTATCAAAAGCTCCGGTGGAAATGAATACAAAGTGAAACTGTTCGTCTATTACTGAAAATAAACTTGTATATTATAAGAACGCATATTTTTAAGTCATTCGAGAATTAACTTTAAAGTCTGGTTAGGCTTTTCTGTGTTGATTTAAGCCCATTCCGCACGCCGCGCATTCGTTGTTGTTTCACGCAAAGGGATAGCTGGCGCGTATAGTCTTCACGCCTTCTCTATGACTACGTAGGGCAACAACAAGTTCATATGCGTTCTTTTCTCTCTCTTTCTTTCCTAGCAAAGGTTTTGATAATGGCGCGTGGGGACCTGCAACAACAACTTCATATGTGACTCTCTTCTCTCTCTCTCTCTCTCCTATGTCTCTTAAAAGTTCGAAAGCAACAAAAATGTTGTATAGTATATGCGTCTTCAGCGTAGGTTAGTGATTGGCCTCTCTCGCAGTGACCGAGCGCTTTTCGATTTTTTCTTCAGTGTGCATGAGACAGCAAAAACCACACACACACAAACAAAAATGGGTTTTTTCTTTCTATTTCTTGTGGTTGTTCTTGGTTGAGATATATTTTCTTCATTTGTATTGGTGTCCAAGCAGCCATAAGCTCATTCAGGGCACCTCTGCTTTAAGTTAAATGGACAAAGTTAAAGCATCATCCAATTTTATCTAAATAAGTTATTTACATTATAGATTTGGGGTGCGCTTACATACACTGGCAGGCTGCCATATTTTAATATTGCTTTCATACACGATTGGACACCTTTCAAAGCAGTGCCAGTTGCCACATAACAGAGAAAGCTGCTACGATTCCCATGTATTCTACTTATTCTGAACAGACTGCCAGATAACTGACAAACAAAAATATAACACACCTGCCAGTGTTTGACTATTTAAGATAATAAGATGAGTTTTTCTTAATTTCAATACAAAATAGAATACTGTTTAATTGATTGCCTTGCATCATGTTTTATGTGAATTAAGGAAATGAAAATCGTCTTCGACGAATCGACGAACATTGTCTTTAATGTATAAAATATAACATTGACCGTTTAGGGTTAAATTGGAATTCGGGAAAGTGGGTGATTCTGCTGGCTTGAATATGGCACATTTTTTCTCACTTTTCCATACCGTTTCAAGTCGTCTAAAGTCGTCTGGTAAGTTCGCATAAGACAAAAACTTCACGTAAGCCTAGAAAAAGCCTGGTATCTAAAAACGCGCTGTTTTGTATTACAGCCATATTGGAAAAACATATCTTTAATCATCCCATTTAATTGGGTGACGAAATAATGGTAGAGTACGCGGTTAGTTCATTTTTAAAGTGTACGTCTTTATAAGGACCAACGATTCCATAATCGTCGCATCATTTTCGAAACAAAAAGCGTTGCCTTATCTTACAAAATTAAACTCAAACACTATTGAAAATAGGACCATAAAAACAAAACAGCCTTTAAATTGAACTGGGATAGTCAAATGACCAATTAACAGTCGAAGTCTTTATATATTCTGGGGAGGAGTCTGCCAGACAACAATGTGATTTCAGCAGTATTTGAGACGCTCAAAAATATCTTAAGTTTTTTTTAAATTTGACATGAAATTCTATCCTGATTCAAGCACAACACTCTTCATTTTCATGTTAAAAATAATTGAAATGAAGGTTTAAAAATTATAACTAACTCTTTGTCTTCCCTTTATAAATTGCAGGTCTAACTAAAACCTCATTGGACAGCGATGACTTTATTCTCCTACTGTAACTGTACTCCATTTGCTGGGCTGAACGACATGATTTAGTACAAGCAGATGAGTTAATGTAACCGCATATATGGGAGCAGACACTTCAGATGCCTGCATCCTCCTTCAACCCGAACTCGAGCAAAAGGCCTAAGTACAGACGCTTCACATATGTTTCAATTGAAGCGTCAGTTAAAAAGAACTGGGCGTCCATCTTGAAAAACGGAGAACAGACAATTCAAGCATTTGTCGCTACGCAGAAAAATTTGGACAAATTTTAAAAACGCAAAGTTTCAAAATAGTTTTAGTTTCTTTAATAAGTTATCAACTTGATTTTGTATAAAAACTACCATGGAATCAGGTTTCATGTGTGTGTGTGTAGCTCAAAAGGGCAACGAGCTGTGCCTCATCAAGATTCTGGCCAAATCCAATGTCAAAACAAATCGTTAAAATGCCATAAAAACAACATCCATATGCAGTGCGAGAGGCAAATGCATTCGAATAAAATTTTACCACCATTTCCTCAAGCATCAACATCAACGGCGGCCACATCCGAGGCACCTCATAAAAGTAATGAGCTCTAGGTTTGAGGAGGCGCATCAGCATCTGATGGATACAAATGTGTACACACATTCACCATAATTATGGCATACGTCACGGAACTTGGGTTTTTATGTCTTTTATATTGATTGTCATCATGTCACACTAACAGATCGTAAAAAAGTCGTAAAATCCATACCAGTTGCCCATTTTGTTGAGTGCCACATCATCTGACTCGACCATTGAGTGTAAGAGACAGAGAAAGACGAAATGAACGCTCTCAGTGCTCAGGATCAGACGCAGGACACTCAAACGGATGCTGAGGGATCGTTTTGAGTGAATCTCAATCTCTCGGAGCGCCGGTTAAGTGGATGTGGCGTCAAGTCGTAAAAAGGCCATAAAATTTCGGGCTGTGTTGGTATTAACCGCAATTTGTTTATATAGTTGTTAAAATGCCATTCCGGCTTGTTCTCTGCTGTTCCTGTTGATGTTCTGCTTAGCATTTAATTGCCGACTGCCGGTTTTTGGTTTTTACGAGCTCACAAAGTGGCCAAACCTAATAAAATTTCATTTTTACGACAATTTAAATGATTTCGTTCGTGGGAATTTGGGTGACATATGGAGAATCTAGAGACTAGCCACAGGTTGTTACAGATAAACCAAGCTAATAAGGGTACATTTCTAGGTGGATTCACTTCCCTCATGAGACAGGTAAGACGAGGTTTTGATATTGCAGTCAACAAGAGTGAACAAAATGGTTCAATCTCGAGTTTCGACCTCCAACTTAAGTGCTCTACAACCACAATCAGTTTATTGGCTTCATTTTGCAACTAGCAAACTATTGCGTCGCAGAGTCGCAGTGCTAGTATTTTGCTAATGTTTACACAATGACAGGCCGAGCGTCGATTAGGCAAATCGCTAATCTTTCAATACAAAAATGGAGCAATTTAAAAAAAAACATTACTATAAATTGAATATTAAATTAAATAATGACAAAAAATGGACTGAAAATTAAGGAAGCGCATATGGGAATTTCCACAGCTACGAACGTGACAATTGTACGATTTTTTTTGGCTTTATTATGAAGAAAAACAAAGATAAATTGTGCAATAAATTGAGAGTGGAGACAGTAAGGTCCCAAGATACAGGCTGACAATAAGGCATATGCAACGTTACAAAAAAGCAAAACTCTGCGGAATGCGTTCGAGTTTCTTAATGCCATTAACTTTAATATGATCTGAAATGATGTAGATATATATAGCTGTTTCTCTCAAAAATAAATGTTCCTTTTTTTATATTTGACTCATTATAATACGCAACGTGACATACGTTACGTGCGAAACCTTTCTATAACGCCGTAGATTTTATGCTTTTCATAAATTTATATATGTATCCTTTTGCGTAATCATAAAAAGCATAAAAATTTTGATTCAGGAACTTATATCGATATACATAAAATAAGTTAGCTGTATAAAATGAATAGATGTTTTCGGTTTTTGGTTGACCTTTCTGTAGAAATGCCCATGTGTAACCTTCTCCAACTTGTGTACAATTGCACGAGTTTGCTTTGCCCGCACTATCTTTGCTCTTTACCTCGCATAACTCTCCTTCTCGAATGGCTTAATTATAAAGTTCTCAAGTGCCTCAGTTTTCGTCACTTACGCCCCCGCTTCAGGTCTCTCTTCCATGGACAGCCCTTAAAACTGAACAACCACGAAGGGAAAGTCCACAACTATTTCACAAGTTTCACTTGCCTCGGCTATCCCTTACCCTGAGGCCCTTGCCTCGAGTGCAATCATCATCGCCTTGGCGTGTTTGTGTGCAAAGCAGTCATAAAAATTACAATAAACAATCATCATTTCGATCCGTTTACACCCACTTTGCACGTTTTCGCAAGCGTCGACGTCGTTCATAGAAAGTGAAAAAGGATTCCATTTCGACGACGAGACGAAGCTGCCGCCTCTGCTTAATAAGTGGTAGGTAGGCGTTCACGGCTAACCAGCTGGTTAGCCAGCCCAACAAGTAGGCAAAAACCGTGAGTTACCGCAGTCAACAAAAGTGCTCAATTAGTCGCCTACCCTCCTGGGCGAGCAAAAGGACTCACTGCCATTTACCCCGGCAGCCACATGCAAATGCTGCCAATTGTTTGATGAACTGCGGCAAGAAGTCAAGGGTTCATTGGCAGGATTAGTAGGTAAGTGCAACACTGAAACGAATGTCTTCATTGTGTAGAAAGCACTATGGTCAGAATATCGGCATCTCTTTTGTCTGGCCCACCGTTTTGCATAAGTAGGCGGTTTGTTTTGACTCCGTTTTCGGTAGTTCGCTACGTGGTGTTTGGGCTGCAATTGATTTTTGACTTTTGTAATGAGCTGCCATTCAGCTTGTGGTGGATTAAGACATTATGGTAAGGCAAAATGTTTTTGTTTGAGATCAGTGAGTATTTGGGTCAATCAATGGTTGGGTTTAACGAACTGATACAAATATGAATTGGATTTTTTGAACTACTTCCAAATATAGCTTCATAATAGGCGGTGTTCCGGAAATCTCTAAAGAAGTTGGCCCCGGTTGGTTTGCCAAACCCTTGAAATATCGGTTGGTGTCACAGAACTTCAAGAGATTTTATTTTCTTATTTGAAAGTCTATTTAGAAGGCTCGTGGGAAATATAAAGTTCTATCTTTAAAACAGGGTTGCATCTTTTGCAAAAAAATTTCCCATTTTCCAGTTATGAGTTAAATTGATGTTTAAGAGTAGTACGAAGACGCTGACAATTTTGTCTAATTACATAGCTCAGGAAAGCCGCTCACGAAAATTGCCAGAGCGCACTGTCAGAGCGAGTTCGGAGCAACCAACAATTCGCTCTGACAATTTGCATGGACCTGCCAACTCGTTTTTTTGAAAACAGCTGATAAATTGTAGAAGGGGGGTCTAGAAATTCTGAAACTTGTTTGATAATTGACAGATGACCCTTTTAGAATTTAGAACAAAATTTTAAAAATTAAAGCAAAGAAGACCAAAAATCAAAACTACAATTATTTAAACAACTGAGAGGTGGACAAACAAGTGGAGCTAATCAAAGTAGTCGAGTCGCAACCAATTTTATGGTATCTGGCCAATAAAAGCATTTCGATACCAGCAGCTGCATCACTTGTGGCGGAGAAACCTTCTCTGTATGCTTCTTCCGGTATGCCATTTGCCCAATGTATGCACACCACCCGAGTCTAAACCTTCGCAGTCTCCGCTGCCCACGGAACGGCCCAACAGCCAAAGGCCAAGCAGACCTAATCCGTTGAAGTCTCCACAGCCCATTAGAGTAGTGGCTCCTTCGGCGCACTGTGGTAGCTTCCGTTGCTACAGTTGTGGCCACCTACCAGCCTCCTTTAAGTCCGTATTCACCCAGTTTTTCCTCCTCTAATACGCCCGGAGAGTAAGATCCGCCTCCAGTCCATGGAGCTGGCTGTGGCTATGAATATTACCTCTGTGTTTTGAGTTGTCGTTATAGCAGTATGTCTCAGTGGCCAAGTTCTGCTCCTGCAGAACCCAAAAAAAGCGCACGGCTTCTACCTCGCCACACAATATACTTCCATGAAATAGACCAGAGTTCCCAGCCATAGCCCATGGGGCACGAACATACTTGAGAATTCACACCGAATGCTTACCGAAGTCATGCATCACTGTATGTTAGAGAGAGACACAGTGACATTTTTGCGCTCTCTTCTTGGGGGAACCCTGAATTAGACCATGGGATTAGCACAGTCAGCTAAATTTCCCCTAGTAACTTCCATTTTCAATTTGATACACTCTTTTATTGTATTTGAATTAGCCCGCTTTTTTTTTATGCACACAACAGCTGATTTCTGGCTGTTGCCTGGTCACACTATATTGTCAGAGCGACTGTGGAAATTATCAAACAATTTCCGCAAAAATTGTCAGCGTCTCCGTTCCACGCTTTAAGGGCCTTTTCCCCGGGTCGCGAAAAATTTCTCGTGAAAAAGTTGATATTCCGCAGATTCTTAACAGATTATAACAAAGTTTTTTCTATCGATAAACGTTTCAAAGAAACCTTGAGCTTATTATTGCGCTGTCAAATGAGCCCGCAAACTTAAAAACAACAACACCTCATATATCATATTTTGTGTCCTAATTTAATAAATTATTATTATTAAATGAAATGAAAAACACATTAACTGTTCTTCAGTATGCCTTTTTACAATCTGCAGTATGAGCCTCTTCCACCGCCAATTGAACTTCGGTAATTGCCTCTTCCGACATTTTCTGAGTGACTCTTCCATGCCTCCGTCCAAGCAGCGGCGTATATAGGACCGCAGAACTCGAAAATGGTATTTGGTAGCGGTCCCTGGGTGGCCGCATAACCCTTGTGCATGTAGTCGGTGCCCTGGCAAGGAAATGTTAGTAAATGGAAGTGATTTATAAAGTTGAAGTTTGGTTCGCCCATTTCTTACCTTGATATAATTGGCATTGATGTAGGGCACATCCTCGTTGCCCGATCCGCTTTTGCTCGGTCTCCTTCCGCTCCTATCCGCTATACTACCGCTTGATAGGAGGCCAGCAGTTCGCTGTCCACTGAACTGGGAGCGAGCATTTGGTTTTTGGTCGTTTTACTGTCTCGATCATTGAGCACCGGCGACTGTTCAATGATATTCCTCTTGGTCTGGTAGCTGTGATCGAAGACATAGTTAAAAGTAGTTAGAAGTAGTAGTAGTAGAAGTTCTTTATTCATAGAACAATAAAATATATATATAGGCATGGCATTTTGGCCGTTGGCCTTAAATTTAAAATTATACAATTCACATAAATATAAATATAAAACTGGAGCTACCGGAACGCCCTTCCTTCAGAGTTACACCACCTACCTTCCCCGCTCGTCGCGAGATAGTAGATCTTTCACTCCTCAGGATGAAGTCCCGGGGTCCACTAATTAATATAAAATCAGATTCAAATATCAGATTTCTCTTTTAGAACGCTTCCTGCAGGATTCTTGACCTGTATTTGTGAGCATCCTGCAGGTATTTTGCCAACACACTCCAAGATTGCCCGTTTAGGATTGCTACAAGCTCTTCCAATGTGAGGTATGCTCTGCCCCATGAGCGGATCCTCAGATCCTTCCAGATTGGACAGACTGCTATGAAGTGGGTCACATCTTCGCGTGCTCTCATGTTGCAAAGGCTGCACAGCTCATTTTCAATGCGTCTATGTGGTGAATAGTTAAGCGCCAGTACCTCTGTTCTTGCTCTGCAAATATAGGAAATGGTTAAGGTGTCATAGTCTTCCATAAAGTAATTATTTTCTCCGAGCTCGTAACTTAAACGCTTGTACATCTCTCGAGAAGTGATTCGCGTACGACAGGTAAGCTGATAGAGACATGATTTTATTCATATATTAAAAATGCGCTTGTATTGTGTAATGGAACATCTCAGGTAGGCTTGTCTCCAAATGTATCGCATATGTCGGCATATTGTTTGGGAGGTAGAATATCTTTTTCAGAAAGAATCTTAACAATTTTTCGGCATCTTCGTATGACCTCCCATCCCCAAACTTCTGCAGCATAGCACATGATGGATCTTGCCGTGGAACATTTTGTACTTTGTTCTTACGTAGTTAAAATAGATTTTAAACTCCTCGCTGGTGGTTTGTGGTGACGGAGGACGTCACATGATGTTGCGCACACCGCCCAATACCCACACAGGTACAGACCACACCGTGCTCCGGTCCGCCGGTGTTCTCTGGCGGGTTTCCGAGTGTTTCTTATCCGCCAAGTCCCGCACCTCGCTCCTCACTTTCACGGCGTTTATTAAATTCAGCTTCCCCGCCCTAAAAAGTGCCCTTAGGCGATGCTTTCTGCCGGAATCTTTTTTAGCTGCGCTCATTTTCAATTTGGCCGCACAAATAAGAATCGAAACCTATTTTGCTCTCGTCACCGCAAAAAAGAGGCGTTAACAGCACTTAAAGCTACACTCAAAGAAAAAATAGAGAAACAGAGAATCAAGAGCATTCGTTCTCAAAAGTTCGGTAAGAGTGAAAATTCTTGATCCAAAAGTGCATTTTCGATCCCGACATTATTGATTCAAGAGATTCAGTACTTGATCCAAGTACGAATAATTCTTGATTCAAGAGTTGCAGTACTTAATCCAAGTACGAATAATTCTCAAAATAGAAGACTTAAAAAGAATATTTGGGCCACCTCCACGGGTGTGAGACAGACCGACCCGACCCACGTGGTCCGTCAACCCTAACATTGTTGTGCTAAATTCGAGAATCACGTATCTTATTCAAACTCAGGTCATCAGCAATCATTTCTTTTGTCGATCATGGTTTAGATTTCTCTTGTCAGTTCCATCAAAAAGCGTCCAATTTGAAGTCTTCAAAAACATTTTGTAATGGTGATTCCGCTTAATATGCAGTTTGGCATTTATTAACCGACTTGATATACCTCTTTCCATATGAACTTAATCGAATTGCAAGGTCTTATAATTATGTTGGTAATTATGATTGTTTTTCTCATCACCAACTCAATCATAGCTTCTGTTTATCAAGATTTCATATAAAAAATATTTCTTCAACATTTTCCAGAAATACCGCTCTTGCTTAGCTAGATTATAAAACTTGCTTTGGGCAGCACCAGCATTTGTCTTCATTTAACCGCGGAAAATCAATAAACGCACTTCAAGCCAATAACAGCGCGGGAGACGAAGAAGAAGCCAGATACGTACAAGACATACAAATTTTCCAATTAAGCAAAACACGTTTTCTAACGATTATTTTATACAATCGAATCGCAGAAACGAAGCCAATTAAGTCTGTCAACGACTGCGAATGCGAATGCGACTGCGTTTGGCATAGAGCCACCACCATCAGTACCTTGCTCCGTGTGTGTTTTTTGTTTTTTGATTTTGATGAATTAATGATTAAGTTGACGTGCCACCGACCGATTGTCAAATGGATGTGCAACAATTGGGCGTGCATTCGTTAGGAGCTGGTGCCACCAACGTTGGGAGCCACACTGCCATAGTGTGGGCATGCGTGGGTGGGGAAGGCAAACGCCACGCGCTGGTTGGCCCACTGAGTTCTTGACGAGCTGCATCGTCGTTTAA
This sequence comes from Lordiphosa magnipectinata, assembly GCA_037044535.1. Classification (NCBI taxonomy): domain Eukaryota; kingdom Metazoa; phylum Arthropoda; class Insecta; order Diptera; family Drosophilidae; genus Lordiphosa; species Lordiphosa magnipectinata. Next base: position 118,167 of record JBAMBO010001218.1, read on the forward strand.
AATACATTTTTCCACAGATTGCAGGCGGGAGATATGCCGGAGTGGAGTTACGACGACTGCCAACAATTGTTCAGCGCTATTTTCAGTTTTATGCCCAGCATTTCCACAATTCAAATTTGCACACAAAGTGGCAATTTGGCCCAAAACCGTTGCGAGCACCTTTTATTATCCGGCCAGGGGCAGGAGTCTAGTTGCAATTGCTCGTTGGTGGGCAGTCAACAGACGGCAACCGGCGCATAATTGAATTGAAGTGTTCTTCGCGTTTCTTCAAATGAACGTCAATTAAAAATGCATCATAACCGCCCCCAGCGCCATTTCATAAGCGTCTACTTAATTTATGCGCCCGGTTATGCCGCTGGGGCCGGTGGGACGGGGCTTGGGCCATAAAGCAAACCAGTCCAAGTCAGACGCAGTCAGTCAGTGATTGGCTTGAACAGCCCCCGAAGCAGCAGCTAATACATACATACAGAGTTGCGTATTATGCTGCATTTGATGGAATAGATGATTGGCAGATTCTCCTGAGAGATATGTCATGTGTATCGAAGAAATCAATTACCTTTGGAGAGCGACTTGAGTGCTGTAAATTGATTAGAATTGTTAAAAAGGGGCTAAACTATAAGACTAAGTGGAATGGTATGTTTCGATTAAAGCTGTGCACTAAAAACACAAACTTCAGCTGTATTTTTCTTTAAATGAAAGCAGATAAGTAAACTTTCTCGTAAATTGTGTTATGTTGGCACAAAAGTTGACATATTCGGAGCAACCTACCGGGAAAACCTAATTCACAATTTTTAAAAAACGTAATATCTCCCACAGTTATGTAGAAGGAATGATAGAGATTAGATGAACGATATTCATGTTTGTTCATGAGAAAGTTCGCTGCCGCAGTACAGCAGCAGCTCTGCTTTCAGCTGCTACTGCAGGTACAGAGTACAGAGCCCTTGGGCTGATCAAGAGTATAAACAGCTTATAGGGTCGGAGATGCATTTTTCTGGCTGTAACATACTGTAGCAAATCTTGGTCAACTTGTATTGACCACGCCTTGGTGGTTTACCGAGCGAAACTAGTTTTTGTTAGGTGATAGGGCCAAAGTCACCCGGCGGTTGCCCAGCGCGGTAGAGAGGGAAGCAGGAGCTACGCAGCTTAGCAGCAGTTTATCCCAAACCAACGACTGGGTTACTAGCTCCGGAGTTGGGCACAGGCTCTTTACAATAGATTTGCACAAGTTCAATATAATCTATGTATCTTTGGTACAGATTAGTGTTGTAAAATCAATTGATACTATCAATGGTTGTGAATTTAACAAACTGGTTCGAAATAAGTGGACTGTATTAATCTTTTTCCGGGTTGAGGTTAGAACTTTATTTGTGATACAATGTACATATGAAGTTTGAGACGTGCTGCAGGCGGGACTGTATAAATGCAACTAAACTAAGATAAGAAATCAATGTGTTAGCGAAGCTAGGTCTTGCGATCTTTGCCTCCCACACTGTTGTCATGCGTGTGCAGTAACTGTTGATCAGTGGGAAGCAAACGATGCGTTCACAAACAAATAGGTGGGTGAAGAGGAGACAATGAAATTACAGCACTGGGCACAAGAATAGGTCTAAGGGTCATCTAATTCCTAAACATACCGCCCCCCCTGAACGCGTGTTCAGAACAAGGGGAGAACGGCCACCTTGGTGATTGGGCGCTTGTAGATTCCTTTGGCTGTCCGGATGCTGACCACTCGGACCTTGTCGTCTTCGCCAGCATGGACTTCGTCGATACGGCCCATCAGCCACTTGGTTGGCGGTAGATGCGGTTCCTTGATGACAACAAGTGAGCCAACCTGGATATTGGGATGCTCCAGTTGCCACTTGTTCCTGGGTTGAAGCGTGGTCAAGTATTCGGTGTGCCACCGCTTCCAAAAGCCTTGCACCATGGCCTGTAGCTGTCGCCAACGATGCAATCTGTTGATGTCTGTATCCAAAACAGACGGTTGAGGTATGGCTGTGTGTGCCTCACCTTTCAAAAAGTGCGATGGGGTGAGGGGATCCAAGCTTGTGTCACCTGACGAGCAAAGCGGTCGAGAATTGAGTATCCCCTCTATTTGAGCCAGAACTGTGAAATATTCTTCAAAAGTTAGTACACTGCCACCAACGACTCGGCGAAGGTGCAGCTTTATGGATCTTACGCAAGATTCCCAAATGCCGCCAAAGTGCGGAGCAAATGGGGGAATGAAGTGCCAGTTTATGCCTCGTCCAGCTATAAAGTTTGCCAAATCCTCATCTTGACATTGGGACTTGGCCAGTCGTCTCATCTCGTCGAGCTCTCGATGGGCCCCTTGGAATGTTGTCCCGTTGTCGGAATACAGATCCGAGATTGGACCTCGGCGTGACCAGAAACGTTCCAAGGCGGCGATGAAGGCTGAAGTCGTCAGATCGCTCACAATTTCAATATGTATGGCCTTGGTTGATAGGCAAACAAAAATAGCGAACCAAGCCTTCCCAAATTTGGGTGTTCGTCCTTTTGTCAATTTGATCGAGACTGGGCCAGCGTAGTCCAGTCCAGTGTGAAGAAAACATCTAAGGGGCTGTACTCTGGGTACAGGCAAATTGGCCATGATTTGCGCACTGGTTGCGCGTCTTTGCATGAAACAGGGTTTGCATCTGAAAACAATTTTTCGTACGATATTGCGCAATCCTAGGATCCAATACTGTTGACGCACACTATTGAATGTGCCGTCCACACCAGCATGGAGAGTAGCAATGTGTTGATGTCGAGCCAATAGGACAGCAACAGGCGAAGTCTTCGGGATGAGTATGGGATGTTTGGCGTTGTAATTTAAATTCGATTTGTCAATGCGTCCTTCAATACGCATTAACCCGTGGGCATCTATGAATGGGGTGTATCGAATCAACCTTGATTTGACTCGAAGCGGACATCCTTTGCTAAGCGATTCATACTCTTTGGGGAAGGCACTCTTTTGGACGTACCTTAGCAGCTTGTTTCGAGCATCTTGGATCTCGAATGCGGTCAAAAAGTTGGGTGTCACTTGATCAGTTGTAATTGCTCTGATACGGCGTTGCAAACAATGGACAAATCGAAAACAGTAGCTGAGCACTCTCAGCAGGCGAGTCCATGACGAGAATCGGTTTAGTAAGCGCTCAAAAAACTCTTCTTCTCTTGAAGTGTGTAGAACGATTTGGGGTTTTGCTTTCTCCTCTATGGCAGCAAACGAATCAGGCGACTGCATAAATTTGGCTTTCACAGGTGGCCAAGTCGAGCGTGAGTGGGATAGCCATGGTGGTCCATTCCACCAGAGTTGGTGCGTCTCAAGTTTAGACGGTAGCAAGCCTCTAGATGCACAGTCAGCAGGATTGTCCTCCGATCGGACATGTTGCCAACCGCTGCGTGGGCACACCTCCAGAATTTCAGCTGCTCGGTTGCATACGAACGTATTCCAGGTGCGAGGTGGTGCTGATAGCCAATGAAGAACTATTTCCGAGTCCGTCCAACAAAAGGAACTGGAAATAGAAATCGTTAGTGCTTGTTTGACCAGTAAAAGCAATTTGGTTAGCAAGTGCGCGGCGTTCAATTCTAATCGCGGAATTGATATGGGTTTTAACGGCGCGACACGCGTTTTCGATGCGATCAGTGTGATCCGGTAGTCAATTCCGATTTTGACTCTACTATAGACGACGGCGCCATAGGCGTGGGATGACGCGTCAGCGAATCCATGCAATTCGATTTCTTGATAGGGCGACGCGATGTAGCGCGGTATACGACAGTTGGTGAGCGTTGCGAGCTCCTTGCGAAATAGTTGCCAGCGAGTATTTAAACCATCTGTGAGTGGTTCGTCCCAGTTTAACGCGCTGAGCCAACTTTCTTGAAACAGGATTTTGAGCATTACAGTAGCAGGAGCATAGATTCCAAGGGGGTCATATATTTTTGCAAGCTCCGACAAGAGCATTCGTTTGGTTGGTACCTCCTTGGATTCCGAACAATTGAGATTGATGGATAAATCGTCTCTACAGGGATTCCAATGCAATCCGAGAATTTTCACAACTTCAGTATCGTCTTTTGAATCGCTGGCAATGGGTACGGGTTGATATTCACAAATATCCTTGGGTAGCGTTTTCAGCAGCGACCAGCAATTTGAGCTCCATTTGCGAAGAATGAATTTTGCTTCTCCCAGCAGCTGAATAAGTTCATCCTTGAGGGCGATGAGTTCATCAGTGGAGTCGCAACCAGTGGGAATGTCATCGACATAGGCATCCCGTGATAGAGCAATAGCAGCCAATGGGTAGGTGCTGCGATAATCATCTGCGAGTTGCTTCAACACTCTCACAGCTAAGAAAGGTGATGGAGCCAATCCATATGTGACAGTTAACAATCGATAGTGTTGAAGGGGTGCGCTTTCATCTGAGCGCCAAACAATGCGTTGGTAGTTGGTGTGCTTGGGTGACACCAGTATTCCTCTAAACATTTTCTCTATATCGGCACAGAGAACATATCGATGTTGGCGGAATCGAATGCAAACTCCAAACAAATCTCGTTGAATGGGCGGGCCTATGTGTAAGCGGTCATTGAGGGAATATCCTTGGTCATCTTTTCCAGACCCGTCGAACACAACTCGACACCTGGTGGTCGAACTTGTGGGTTTCAAAACAGCGTGGTGGGCCAAATAGACGCAAGTTTCTGGGTCTTCGTCTATTTGCTCATCTTTGAGGAGCTCCATGTGTCCTCTGCGTAAGTAGTCTTCCATGAAGTCATCGTATTGTTGTTTGAGTGTTGGCGATCTTCTAAATTGACGCTCCAACGATCCAAAGCGTTTGATGGCTTGTGGCAAAGTTGGACTAATTGGTGGGGACCCATCTTTGAATGGGTATTGAACGATATAAGCACCATCCTTGTTGCGTGAATGGGTTGTAGCGAAGTGATGTTCAACTGGATCACTTGCCTCTATGGTAGCCTTGGGCGGCTGAACGTTGTCCATCTCCAAGAAAGATCGAACCAAGACATCTAAATCTTCTTGAGCATGGAATGACAGTGCGGGCTGTGTGGCATCATTGGCAGCGAAATAGGTACCTGCAATGACCCAACCAAATTTTGTATGAAAAGCAAAAGGGCAATCTTTACCAAATGATTTTTGTTCTCCTGTGTAGAGATTCCAAAGTTGATCCGAGCCGAGTATGACATCTATTGCACTCGGCTGGTGGAGAGTAGGATCTGCCAGCTCCATCTGACAAATCTGCGTCCAAAGTGGTGAGCTCGTGTTAATCGCTTGCGCTGGAATCGATGACGTTAGTACACTCATGATTAACGCAGTGACTTCAACAGAGTCGTTTGATATCCGCGAAAGTAGTTGAATCTTGGCGCGCCCTCTAGTGACTCCAGCACTATTAGCGGCAAGACCTGCAACTGAGATTCGGGCGTGTGTTCGTGGAACACCAATTCTTTGTATGAATGCTTCTGTTGCCAATGTGACGGTTGAACCTGTATCGAGCAGCATCCGACAGGTAGTCCTATTACCCCATGCGTCGATCACAGTAGCTAGTATAGTTGGCAAGAGTGTCTGAGTTGTGGTGACGTAAGCAGCGTCCAAAGTGTGATGGCTAACAACAGCAGGAGCAGCGTCTGCAATCCTAGCGCTCGAGGTGAGATGGCTGGCGTCCGTACTCTGTGTTAGGTGAACATGTCCATGAGAAGCGGGTGGCTGCTCAACATGAACCAATGTGTGGTGCCTCGCCTTGCAAAGGCGACAATTAAAGTTGGAGTTACAATTCTTGACTATGTGTTTTCCACTGAGGCAATTAAAACACAACTTGTTTTGATTTACGAATTTTCTGCGAGAATTTACATCAAGATATCGAAACTGTGTGCAGCTATTAATAGTGTGACCCTCGTTGCAATATTGGCATTGCAGATCAGCTGTTTTCTGCACAGTGGTATGATGAACCGTAGCTTGGCGTCGAATATGCGTGTTGCGTGGTGTAGCTACCTGGCATGACTCCAAAGCGTCACAACGACCCGTAAGAAAAGTGAGGAAATCATCTATGGTTACAACTTCGGCTTTAGACACACTGCTTTCTGCCCATAGCTGGCGTGTCTCGTTGTCCAATTTTAGCAGCAAAATGTGTATGAGCCATGGATCTCGCTGTTCACATTCTAATGCACTCAATCCTCGAACAACCTCATCAGCGCCATCGACAAGCTTACGTAACGTGCCCACGCTGGACCCACTCGTGCCGGGCAGCGTAAGAAAATTGGTTATGAAAGAACGAATGATTAGCGGTTTTTTGTTGTACCTTTGCTCCAGCTTTTCCCATGCCTTGTCATAGTTGTCGTTGGTAACTGCGATGTGTTTGATGAGACCCAGAGCTTCACCATCCAGATAAGACTTTAGGTAGTGAAACTTCTGGCACTTGCTTAAGGTCGACTTTTTGTCCACCGAACCTAAGAACAAGTCGCTAAATGGAGGCCAGTCCTCATAATTACCAGTGAATGTGGGAATTTTAATTCTCTCAAAATGTAAGCCTGAATTGTCATCTTTCCCCTTAATGGTTTCCAATAACTGAGCTTGGTCAGCTATCAGACGATCGAGTTGCTCTCCCCCTGCAGGAGGTGGGTTGGCATCACATGCCCGTAACCCTCTTGTAGCCACTGCTAGCAAGCTATATGTCTGGTAATATTTGTCTTCGTACTCGCCAAAGTCGATATTGGGATCGACAAAATCGGGATCGTCCTGGTGTCGGCACAGCTCCTCGGTCAGCTCCAAAAAAAGCTCAAAACTTGCTTTTAATCTATATAGGCGATGCTCCAAAGCTTCCTCCGATTCCTTGGCCTCGATGGCCTTGGCCGCGTTAGTGTAAGCCCGCGTGATTTGCGACTTACAAAAACCACGTTGTTGGAGAACACGCTTCATTTCCATTACGTAACTTATATGTACCAAGCGAAACAAATTATCACAAATAGGAATTCAAACTACAATTAGGCTGGGATCCTGCTGATCCTGTCCTTGATCCGGCTCGAAGGACCAAATTTGTTGTATGGTTCGAAATAAGTGGACTGTATTAATCTTTTTCCGGGTTGAGGTTAGAACTTTATTTGTGATACAATGTACATATGAAGTTTGAGACGTGCTGCAGGCGGGACTGTATAAATGCAACTAAACTAAGATAAGAAATCAATGTGTTAGCGAAGCTAGGTCTTGCGATCTTTGCCTCCCACACTGTTGTCATGCGTGTGCAGTAACTGTTGATCAGTGGGAAGCAAACGATGCGTTCACAAACAAATAGGTGGGTGAAGAGGAGACAATGAAATTACAGCACTGGGCACAAGAATAGGTCTAAGGGTCATCTAATTCCTAAACACAAACCATTGATTGTTGTAACCCCGAATCGATAGTATCGGAGCAGATTTCTTTTCTTAGTTTGCTATGAATTAAACTATTGTAGATTATTTTCGTGTGCTGAACACGAATTTGTTTTATGAGATGTTTCATCACGTCCGGATTTTTGGTAATTTGAGGTCAAAGTTGCGTAGTCTTCCATTTTCGTATCCTTTTTCGCCGCGTTTTGTGAGAAACCGAAACTTTTTTTGACTCGTTTTTATATTATCGTAAAGTACTATTTTTTAACTCTAAAATTAACCATCCCAAACACTTCTTCGATTTTTTCAAATGAAGATGTCGCATTTTAAGTTCATGTACTTGAAATGACCAAATTTTCTACTGCCAAATGACAATTTAAATGTCAAACCTACTCTACTGCTTTTAGCAATGCATGCCATTAGATGGTTACTAACTTTATCCTTGAAGGCTATCATGCCAAGGAGTACGTCGTAGCGGTTTTCGTCGACTTGAAGCAAGCGTTCGATCTTGTGTGGCATGAAGGATTGCTGTGCAAGATAAAGAGTCTTCTCCCACCACAGCTCTTTGATCTGCTGCGCAGCTTCTTTACTGACAGGTCGTTTTCTGTCGTCCTTGATGTAGCTGAATCTAGTAGAAGAACTATACGTGCAGCAGTTCCACAGGGGAGCGTCATGCCCACTGTAGATACCATTCCAGGGAATGACCCACAGGACAGGCTATTTTGGCCATACATCCCTGTGTGTACAGTGCCACGGACATTCTACAGCAGTGTTTGTAACGATTTTGAATATGGACAAGGCGATGGAATATTGGTATCAATCAAGCGAAGTGTGCCAATGTCACCTAAGAAGAGACGACGGCCCCGGAGTATTCATGAAAGATCAACTTCTATTCCATCAAGGACACAGGTACCTGGGAGTGTACCTTGACAGGCGCCTGACTCTTGGCTTGCACATAAACCAGCTCATAAGGTCGCTGTATAAAAGAGCTGCGCAATTAGGATGGCTCCAAAATAGCAGAATCAAATTGTCTTTAGGGCACAATGTTATATACAAGGAAATCATTGCACCCGGATGGAGATACGGCCTACGAGTATTTGGTATTGCAACTACAACGCATCTACACAAAATCCGTGTCCTACTGCGCAGACTATCGGGAGCGCCCAGGTACATGTGCACGTGATGGCTGAAACAGGAACTAAATGTCCCAATGATAAGCGCAGTGTTGCCAATCAGCTTTTTTCCCGTCATTTCTAGCTTTTTTTTAAAACCGTATTGCGGTAAAAATATAGTAACAGCGGGAAGCGGGAATTCTGGCTTTTAAAAAAATGATTCCGGCTTTTTTTAGCTTTATTTTTATTTTGGAGTCATTTGCAAAAGCAAATCGATAGTTTGTCACCTCTGTCAGTCATTTATCGACCCTAATTGCCACCGCTAAAGGTTAGGAAAAAGTCATCTCAAAGTGCTAGCCAAGTTCACAGATCGATTGACAAAAATGACAAAAGTTTTCAAGCCAAAAAGTAGACGATTTTGAGAAATTTGTTTCAAAGACTTTTGGATAGCGAATTGGAGAAATCTATTCAAGACTGCTGCACAAATTTCTAAGTTGATTTTATAAAGCAACTGAAGCTCAGGCACTGATATACTTTTTGGATTTTCACAAAATTCGTTGTATTAATGTTGCCTTTACACTTTTCATATATCTCTAAAGAGTCGGTTGTCAAACTTCTCTAAAGAGAATCTCTTATTAAATTGAACCTGTCAAATCACGTCAAAGAATGCTTTATTTTCTAAATATTTAGAGATATTTGACACAATCGTCAGAGAATCACTTTAGAGATGTATGACAAGTGTTAAGGCAGCTTTAGCAATTTAACTGATTTCAGTTTACCTGACAATCTTTGCATTCTTCAACAAATTGACATATTTTCGGTTGACAACATTTTAAGACCAAAAAAAAACAAAGCACTGTTACCATTTTGCAAGTCATTTTTGGTAGAAGATATTGAAAAATTAAGGGTCAAAGAAATGATGTACATTTAGTAAAATGGGAGAAGGACGATGAAACTAATGTTTTGGAGTAAAGTAATTGCTTCCAACGACTCTGTAGGTAATCAAAGACTTTTTGAGTTAGCCTCGTTTGCGATTCAGATGTTGTAATTATCATGGTTCAACGTAGAAATTAAGCGTGTCTTCAGTCGGGTTAATATTATAAGATCAAAACTCAGAAATCTTACGGAGGTGCGCACGCTCAACTCAATATAATGTATAAGATATGGGATATTAGTGAAACTGAAATTAAGAAATTAAATTAAAAAAATAATATTTGTAGTTACAGATGCGGGTTACGTAGGTCCTTCATAGTTACCTTAAAGTAAATAGTAGCAACTGAGGCTTACGACAAGGATGAAGATTAGGAACTTCATCACTCTGATGATATATTAAATATATTTTAAATATATAATTGCATAAATAATAAGAAAAGCCATGCTCTTTTTTTCCAGCTTTTTTGGCGAAAAATACAGCTTTTTTATCCTCTCCGTCCCGCTGGAAACGGACTTTTTTTTCTCTGCAAAAGTTGGCAACACTGGATAAGCGACGCATTTGTTAAACAATCTGCAGACTTAATTGAGAGTCTCAGAGGACACCCAAATCGGCTAGCAAGGCAACTACTTCGCAGAAGAAGCATAAATGGTGTCAGAGCCAGAAGAACACTTTTGAGAATCTTCCCTTGGCAGCTTCCAAAACGACGTATCTGAACCTGCCATAGCATCTAACAATAATCTTTTTTCCAATCCAAACATAAATTGTACCATACGAACATTAAACTTGTCCAGTACATCGTAAGTTGCTGACAAAAAAGTTGTAACAAAAAAACGAACACATGAATTCTTAAAAGATTATCTTCTATTTTTCTATTTTTATCTAAAATTTTTTGGGATAATTTATTTGAAAGCCAAGAAATAATACTTTACAATGATTTATTGAAAATGTCGATCAAATATAAGGTTGTCAAAAAAGTCTTGCGGTATTTCCGCAAGCTTGTCTTTGCAAGCGCGTAGTTCTAGTTGTATTCGTCGCATCGGTTCACGCTAGAGCTTTTCGGAAAGCTCTTTTTACGCGCTAACACGTGTTTGATTTATTGTTGTTTGTTTTTAATCGTTCGTGAGTTATAGCGTCGCAAACATGGAGCAAAATAAAGAGAAAATACGGCATATTTTACAGTACTACTACGATAAAGGCAAAAATGCATCTCATGCTGCCAATAAAATTTGTGCAGTTTATGGACCCGATACAGT
>JBAMBO010001220.1:0-44422 GCA_037044535.1 Lordiphosa magnipectinata
GTTGAACATCACTTCGCTACAACCCATTCACGCAACAAGGATGGTGCTTATATCGTTCAATACCCATTCAAAGATGGGTCCCCACCAATTAGTCCAACTTTGCCACAAGCCATCAAACGCTTTGGATCGTTGGAGCGTCAATTTAGAAGATCGCCAACACTCAAACAACAATACGATGACTTCATGGAAGACTACTTACGCAGAGGACACATGGAGCTCCTCAACGATGAGCAAATAGACGAAGACCCAGAAACTTGCGTCTATTTGGCCCACCACGCTGTTTTGAAACCCACAAGTTCGACCACCAGGTGTCGAGTTGTGTTCGACGGGTCTGGAAAAGATGACCAAGGATATTCCCTCAATGACCGCTTACACATAGGCCCACCCATACAACGAGATTTGTTTGGAGTTTGCATTCGATTCCGCCAACATCGATATGTTCTCTGTGCCGATATAGAGAAAATGTTTAGAGGAATCCTGGTGTCACCCAAGCACACCAACTACCAACGCATTGTTTGGCGCTCAGATGAAAGCGCACCCCTTCAACACTATCGATTGTTAACTGTCACATATGGATTGGCTCCATCACCTTTCTTAGCTGTGCGAGTGTTGAAGCAACTCGCAGATGATTATCGCAGCGCCTACCCATTGGCTGCTATTGCTCTATCCCGGGATGCCTATGTCGATGACATTCCCACTGGTTGCGACTCCACTGATGAACTCATCGCCCTCAAGGATGAACTTATTCAGCTGCTGGGAGAAGCAAGATTCATTCTTCGCAAATGGAGCTCAAATTGCTGGTCGCTGCTGAAAACGCTACCCAAGGATATTTGTGAATATCAACCCGTACCCATTGCCAGCGATTCAAAAGACGATACTGAAGTTGTGAAAATTCTCGGATTGCATTGGAATCCCTGTAGAGACGATTTATCCATCAATCTCAATTGTTCGGAATCCAAGGAGGTACCAACCAAACGAATGCTCTTGTCGGAGCTTGCAAAAATATATGACCCCCTTGGAATCTATGCTCCTGCTACTGTAATGCTCAAAATCCTGTTTCAAGAAAGTTGGCTCAGCGCGTTAAACTGGGACGAACCACTCACAGATGGTTTAAATACTCGCTGGCAACTATTTCGCAAGGAGCTCGCAACGCTCACCAACTGTCGTATACCGCGCTACATCGCGTCGCCCTATCAAGAAATCGAATTGCATGGATTCGCTGACGCGTCATCCCACGCCTATGGCGCCGTCGTCTATAGTAGAGTCAAAATCGGAATTGACTACCGGATCACACTGATCGCATCGAAAACGCGTGTCGCGCCGTTAAAACCCATATCAATTCCGCGATTAGAATTGAACGCCGCGCACTTGCTAACCAAATTGCTTTTACTGGTCAAACAAGCACTAACGATTTCTATTTCCAGTTCCTTTTGTTGGACGGACTCGGAAATAGTTCTTCATTGGCTATCAGCACCACCTCGCACCTGGAATACGTTCGTATGCAACCGAGCAGCAGAAATTCTGGAGGTGTGCCCACGCAGCGGTTGGCAACATGTCCGATCGGAGGACAATCCTGCTGACTGTGCATCTAGAGGCTTGCTACCGTCTAAACTTGAGACGCACCAACTATGGTGGAATGGACCACCATGGCTATCCCAGTCACGCTCGACTTGGCCACCTGTGAAAGCCAAATTTATGCAGTCGCCTGATTCGTTTGCTGCCATAGAGGAGAAAGCAAAACCCCAAATCGTTCTACACACTTCAAGAGAAGAAGAGTTTTTTGAGCGCTTACTAAACCGATTCTCGTCATGGACTCGCCTGCTGAGAGTGCTCAGCTACTGTTTTCGATTTGTCCATTGTTTGCAACGCCGTATCAGAGCAATTACAACTGATCAAGTGACACCCAACTTTTTGACCGCATTCGAGATCCAAGATGCTCGAAACAAGCTGCTAAGGTACGTCCAAAAGAGTGCCTTCCCCAAAGAGTATGAATCGCTTAGCAAAGGATGTCCGCTTCGAGTCAAATCAAGGTTGATTCGATACACCCCATTCATAGATGCCCACGGGTTAATGCGTATTGAAGGACGCATTGACAAATCGAATTTAAATTACAACGCCAAACACCCCATACTCATCCCGAAGACTTCGCCTGTTGCTGTCCTATTGGTTCGACATCAACACATTGCTACTCTCCATGCTGGTGTGGACGGCACATTCAATAGTGTGCGTCAACAGTATTGGATCCTAGGATTGCGCAATATCGTACGAAAAATTGTTTTCAGATGCAAACCCTGTTTCATGCAAAGACGCGCAACCAGTGCGCAAATCATGGCCAATTTGCCTGTACCCAGAGTACAGCCCCTTAGATGTTTTCTTCACACTGGACTGGACTACGCTGGCCCAGTCTCGATCAAATTGACAAAAGGACGAACACCCAAATTTGGGAAGGCTTGGTTCGCAATTTTTGTTTGCCTATCAACCAAGGCCATACATATTGAAATTGTGAGCGATCTGACGACTTCAGCCTTCATCGCCGCCTTGGAACGTTTCTGGTCACGCCGAGGTCCAATCTCGGATCTGTATTCCGACAACGGGACAACATTCCAAGGGGCCCATCGAGAGCTCGACGAGATGAGACGACTGGCCAAGTCCCAATGTCAAGATGAGGATTTGGCAAACTTTATAGCTGGACGAGGCATAAACTGGCACTTCATTCCCCCATTTGCTCCGCACTTTGGCGGCATTTGGGAATCTTGCGTAAGATCCATAAAGCTGCACCTTCGCCGAGTCGTTGGTGGCAGTGTACTAACTTTTGAAGAATATTCCACAGTTCTGGCTCAAATAGAGGGGATACTCAATTCTCGACCGCTTTGCTCGTCAGGTGACACAAGCTTGGATCCCCTCACCCCATCGCACTTTTTGAAAGGTGAGGCACACACAGCCATACCTCAACCGTCTGTTTTGGATACAGACATCAACAGATTGCATCGTTGGCGACAGCTACAGGCCATGGTGCAAGGCTTTTGGAAGCGGTGGCACACCGAATACTTGACCACGCTTCAACCCAGGAACAAGTGGCAACTGGAGCATCCCAATATCCAGGTTGGCTCACTTGTTGTCATCAAGGAACCGCATCTACCGCCAACCAAGTGGCTGATGGGCCGTATAGACGAAGTCCATGCTGGCGAAGACGACAAGGTCCGAGTGGTCAGCATCCGGACAGCCAAAGGAATCTACAAGCGCCCAATCACCAAGGTGGCCGTTCTCCCCTTGTTCTGAACACGCGTTCAGGGGGGGCGGTATGTTTAGGAATTAGATGACCCTTAGACCTATTCTTGTGCCCAGTGCTGTAATTTCATTGTCTCCTCTTCACCCACCTATTTGTTTGTGAACGCATCGTTTGCTTCCCACTGATCAACAGTTACTGCACACGCATGACAACAGTGTGGGAGGCAAAGATCGCAAGACCTAGCTTCGCTAACACATTGATTTCTTATCTTAGTTTAGTTGCATTTATACAGTCCCGCCTGCAGCACGTCTCAAACTTCATATGTACATTGTATCACAAATAAAGTTCTAACCTCAACCCGGAAAAAGATTAATACAGTCCACTTATTTCGAACCAGTTTGTTAAATTCACAACCATTGATAGTATCAATTGATTTTACAACACTAATCTGCACCAAAGATACATAGATTATATTGAACTTGTTCAAATCTATTGTGACGAGCCTGTGCCCAACTCCGGAGCTAGTAACCCAGTCGTTGGTTTGGGATAAACTGCTGCTAAGCTGCGTAGCTCCTGCTTCCCTCTCTACCGCGCTGGGCAACCGCCGGGTGACTTTGGCCCTATCACCTAACAAAAACTAGTTTCGCTCGGTTAACCACCAAGGCGTGGTCAATACAAGTTGACCAAGATTTGCTACAGTATGTTACAGCCAGAAAAATGCATCTCCGACCGTATAAGCTGTATATACTCTTGATTAGCCCAAGGGCTCTGTACTCTGTAACTGCAGTAGCAGCTGAAAGCAGAGCTGATGCTGCACTGCGGCTGCGAACTTTCTCATGAACAAACATGAATATCGTTCATCTGATCTCTATCATTTCTTCTACATAACTGTGGGAGATATTACGTTTTTTAAAAATTGCGAATTAGGCTTTCTTTTGTCAGTATGTGTCGTTTCGCTGCCAACAAAACACAATTTGCGGGAGAGTTTACTTTTCGGCTTTCATTTAAACAAATACACAGCTGAAGGCCATCAAAATCAGTTTTTAGTGCACAGCTTTAATCGAAACATACCATTCCACTTAGTCTTATAGTTTAGCCCCTTTTTAACAATTCTAATCAATTTACAGCACTCAAGTCGCTCTCCAAAGGTAATTGATTTCTTCGATACACATGACATATCTCTCAGGAGAATCTGCCAATCATCTATTCCATCAAATGCAGCATAATACGCAACTATGTATGTATGTATTAGCTGCTGCTTCGGGGGCTGTTCAAGCCAATCACTGACTGACTGCGTCTGACTTGGACTGGTTTGCTTTATGGCCCAAGCCCCGTCCCACCGGCCCCAGCGGCATAACCGGGCGCATAAATTAAGTAGACGCTTATGAAATGGCGCTGGGGGCGGTTATGATGCATTTTTAATTGACGTTCATTTGAAGAAACGCGAAGAACACTTCAATTCAATTATGCGCCGGTTGCCGGCTGTTGACTGCCCACCAACGAGCAATTGCAACTAGACTCCTGCCCCTGGCCGGACCATAAAAGGTGCTCGCAACGGTTTTGGGCCAAATTGCCACTTTGTGTGCAAATTTGAATTGTGGAAATGCTGGGCATAAAACTGAAAATAGCGCTGAACAATTGTTGGCAGTCGTCGTAACTCCACTCCGGCATATCTCCCGCCTGCAATCTGTGGAAAAATGTATTTTAAACGACGATGCAGCTCGTCAAGAACTCAGTGGGCCAACCAGCGCGTGGCGTTTGCCTTCCCCACCCACGCATGCCCACACTATGGCAGTGTGGCTCCCAACGTTGGTGGCACCAGCTCCTAACGAATGCACGCCCAATTGTTGCACATCCATTTGACAATCGGTCGGTGGCACGTCAACTTAATCATTAATTCATCAAAATCAAAAAACAAAAAACACACACGGAGCAAGGTACTGATGGTGGTGGCTCTATGCCAAACGCAGTCGCATTCGCATTCGCAGTCGTTGACAGACTTAATTGGCTTCGTTTCTGCGATTCGATTGTATAAAATAATCGTTAGAAAACGTGTTTTGCTTAATTGGAAAATTTGTATGTCTTGTACGTATCTGGCTTCTTCTTCGTCTCCCGCGCTGTTATTGGCTTGAAGTGCGTTTATTGATTTTCCGCGGTTAAATGAAGACAAATGCTGGTGCTGCCCAAAGCAAGTTTTATAATCTAGCTAAGCAAGAGCGGTATTTCTGGAAAATGTTGAAGAAATATTTTTTATATGAAATCTTGATAAACAGAAGCTATGATTGAGTAGGTGATGAGAAAAACAATCATAATTACCAAAATAATTATAAGACCTTGCAATTCGATTAAGTTCATATGGAAAGAGGTATATCAAGTCGGTTAATAAATGCCAAACTGCATATTAAGCGGAATCACCATTACAAAATGTTTTTGAAGACTTCAGATTGGACGCTTTTTGATGGAAATGACAAGAGAAATCTAAACCATGATCGACAAAAGAAATGATTGCTGATAAACTGAGTTTGAATAAGATACGTGATTCTCGAATATAGCACAACGATGTTAGGGTTGACGGACCACGTGGGTCGGGTCGGTCTGTCTCACACCCGTGGAGGTGGCCCAAATATTCTTTTTAAGTCTTCTATTTTGAGAATTATTCGTACTTGGATTAAGTACTGCAACTCTTGAATCAAGAATTATTCGTACTTGGATCAAGTACTGAATCTCTTGAATCAATAATGTCGGGATCGAAAATGCACTTTTGGATCAAGAATTTTCTCTCTTACCGAACTTTTGAGAACGAATGCTCTTGATTCTCTGTTTCTCTATTTTTTCTTTGAGTGTAGCTTTAAGTGCTGTTAACGCCTCTTTTTTGCGGTGACGAGAGCAAAATAGGTTTCGATTCTTATTTGTGCGGCCAAATTGAAAATGAGCGCAGCTAAAAAAGATTCCGGCAGAAAGCATCGCCTAAGGGCACTTTTTAGGGCGGGGAAGCTGAATTTAATAAACGCCGTGAAAGTGAGGAGCGAGGTGCGGGACTTGGCGGATAAGAAACACTCGGAAACCCGCCAGAGAACACCGGCGGACCGGAGCACGGTGTGGTCTGTACCTGTGTGGGTATTGGGCGGTGTGCGCAACATCATGTGACGTCCTCCGTCACCACAAACCACCAGCGAGGAGTTTAAAATCTATTTTAACTACGTAAGAACAAAGTACAAAATGTTCCACGGCAAGATCCATCATGTGCTATGCTGCAAAAGTTTGGGGATGGGAGTCATACGAAGATGCCGAAAAATTGTTAAGATTCTTTCTGAAAAAGATATTCTACCTCCCAAACAATATGCCGACATATGCGATACATTTGGAGACAAGCCTACCTGAGATGTTCCATTACACAATACAAGCGCATTTTAAATATATGAATAAAATCATGTCTCTATCAGCTGACAGGTACGCGAAATCACTTCTTGAGAGATGTACAAGCGTTTAAGTTACGAGCTCGGAGAAAATAATTACTTTATGGAAGACTATGACACCTTAACCATTTCCTATATTTGCAGAGCAAGAACAGAGGTACTGGCGCTTAACTATTCAACACATGGACGCGTTGAAAATGAGCTGTGCAGCCTTTGCAACATGAGAGCACGCGAAGATGTGACCCGCTTCATAGCAGTCTGTCCAATCTTGAAGGAGCTGAGGATCCGCTCATGGGGCAGAGCATACCTCACATTGGAAGAGCTTGTAGCAATCCTAAACGGGCAATCTTGGAGTGTGTTGGCAAAATACCTGCAGGATGCTCACAAATACAGGTCAAGAATCCTGCAGGAAGCGTTCTAAAAGAGAAATCTGATATTTGAATCTGATTTTATATTAATTAGTGGACCCCGGGACTTCATCCTGAGGAGTGAAAGATCTACTATCTCGCGACGAGCGGGGAAGGTAGGTGGTGTAACTCTGAAGGAAGGGCGTTCCGGTAGCTCCAGTTTTATATTTATATTTATGTGAATTGTATAATTTTAAATTTAAGGCAAACGGCCAAAATGCCATGCCTATATATATATTATACTACTTTTAACTACGTAACTATGTCTTCGATCACAGCTACCAGACCAAGAGGAATATCATTGAACAGTCGCCGGTGCTCAATGATCGAGAGAGTAAAACGACCAAAAACCAAATGCTCGCTCCCAGTTCAGTGGACAGCGAACTGCTGGCCTCCTATCAAGCGGTAGTATAGCGGATAGTGCAGCCATAATTGCCTCCTGAAGCAGACCGAGCAAAAGCGGATCGGGCAACGAGGATGTGCCCTACATCAATGCCAATTATATCAAGGTAAGAAATGGGCGAACCAAACTTCAACTTTATAAATCACTTCCATTTACTAACATTTCCTTGCCAGGGCACCGACTACATGCACAAGGGTTATGCGGCCACCCAGGGACCGCTACCAAATACCATTTTCGAGTTCTGCGGTCCTATATACGCCGCTGCTTGGACGGAGGCATGGAAGAGTCCCTCAGAAAATGTCGGAAGAGGCAATTACCGAAGTTCAATTGGCGGTGGAAGAGGCTCATACTGCAGATTGTAAAAAGGCATACTGAAGAACAATTAATGTGTTTTTCATTTCATTTAATAATAATAATGTATTAAATTAGGACACAAAATATGATATATGAGGTGTTGTTGTTTTTAAGTTTGCGGGCTCATTTGACAGCGCAATAATAAGCTCAAGGTTTCTTTGAAACGTTTATCGATAGAAAAAACTTTGTTATACTCTGTTAAGAATCTGCGGAATATCAACTTTTTCACGAGAAATTTTTAGCGCCCCGGGGAAAAGGCCCTTAAAGCGTGGAACGGAGACGCTGACAATTTTTGCGGAAATTTTTTGATAATTTCCACAGTCGCTCTGACAATATAGTGTGACCAGGCAACAGCCAGAAATCAGCTGTTGTGTGCATAAAAAAAAGCGGGCTAATTCAAATACAATAAAAGAGTGTATCAAATTGAAAATGGAAGTCACAAGGGGAAATTTAGCTGTCATTGCTAATGCCATGGTCTATTTCAGGGTTCCCCCAAGAAGAGAGCGCAAAAATGTCACTGTGTCTCTCTCTAACATACAGTGATGCATGACTTCGGTAAGCATTCGGTGTGAATTCTCAAGTATGTTCGTGCCCCATGGGCTATGGCTGGGAACTCTGGTCTATTTCATGGAAGTATATTGTGTGGCGAAGTAGAAGCCGTGCGCTTTTTTTGGGTTCTGCAGGAGCAGAACTTGGCCACTGAGACATACTGCTATAACGACAACTCAAAACACAGAGGTAATATTCATAGCCACAGCCAGCTCCATGGACTGGAGGCGGATCTTACTCTCCGGGCGTATTAGAGGAGGAAAAACTGGGTGAATACGGACTTAAAGGAGGCTGGTAGGTGGCCACAACTGTAGCAACGGAAGCTACCACAGTGCGCCGAAGGAGCCACTACTCTAATGCGCTGAGCAGACTTCAAGGGATTAGGGCTGCTCGGCCGTTGGCTGTTGGGCCGTTCCGTGGGCTGTGGAGACTGTGAAGGTTGAGACTCGGGTCTTGTGCATACATTGGGCAAATGGCATACCGGAAGAAGCATACAGAGAAGGTTTCTCCGCCACAAGTGATGCAGCTGCCGGTATCGAAATGCTTTTTATTGGCCAGATACCATAAAATTGGTTGCGACTCGACTACTTTGATTAGCTCCACTTGTTTGTCCACCTCTCAGTTGTTTAAATAATTGTAGTTTTGATTTTTGGTCTTCTTTGCTTTACTTTTTAAAATTTTGTTCTAAATTCTCAATGGGTCATCTGTCAATTATCAAACAAGTTTCAGAATTTCTAGACCCCCCTTCGACAATTTATCAGCTGTTTTCAAAAAAACGAGTTGGCAGGTCCATGCAAATTGTCAGAGCGAATTGTTGGTTGCTCCAAACTCGCTCTGACAGTGCGCTCTGACAATTTTCGTGAGCGGATTTCCTGAGCTATGTAATTAGACAAAATTGTCAGCGTCTCCGTACTACGCTTAAACATCAAATTAACTCATAACTAGAAAATGGAACATTTTTTTGCAAGAGATGCAAACCTATTTTAAAGATAGAACATTAATTTCCCACTTCCCTTCTAACTATACTTTCAAATAAGAAAATAAAATCTCTTGAAGTTCTGTGACACCAACCGATTTTTCAAGGGTTTGGCAAACCAACCGAGGCCAAATTCCTTAGAGATTTCCGGGACACCGCCTATTATGAAGCTATATTTGGAAGTAGTTCAAAAAATTCAATTCATATTTGTAACCCAACCATTGATTGACCCAAATACTCACTGATCGCAAACAAAACCATTTTCCCTTACCATAATGTCTTAATCCACCACAAGCTGACTGGCAGCTCATTACAAAAGTCAAAAATCAATTGCAGCCCAAACACCACGTAGCGAACTACCGAAAACGGAGTCAAAACAAACCGCCTACTTATGCAAAACGGTGGGCCAGACAAAAGAGATGACGATATTCTGACCATAGTGCTTTCTACACAATGAAGACATTCGTTTCAGTGTTGCACTTACCTACTAATCCTGCCAATGAACCCTTGACTTCTTGCCGCAGTTCATCAAACAATTGGCAGCATTTGCATGTGGCTGCCGGGGTAAATGGCAGTGAGTCCTTTTGCTCGCCCAGGAGGGTAGGCGACTAATTGAGCACTTTTGTTGACTGCGGTAACTCACGGTTTTTGCCTACTTGTTGGGCTGGCTAACCAGCTGGTTAGCCGTGAACGCCTACCTACCACTTATTAAGCAGAGGCGGCAGCTTCGTCTCGTCGTCGAAATGGAATCCTTTTTCACTTTCTATGAACGACGTCGACGCTTGCGAAAACGTGCAAAGTGGGTGTAAACGGATCGAAATGATGATTGTTTATTGTAATTTTTATGACTGCTTTGCACACAAACACGCCAAGGCGATGATGATTGCACTCGAGGCCAGGGCCTCAGGGTAAGGGATAGCCGAGGCAAGTGAAACTTGTGAAATAGTTGTGGACTTTCCCTTCGTGGTTGTTCAGTTTTAAGGGCTGTCCATGGAAGAGAGACCTGAAGCGGGGGCGTAAGTGACGAAAACTGAGGCACTTGAGAACTTTATAATTAAGCCATTCGAGAAGGAGAGTTATGCGAGGTAAAGAGCAAAGATAGTGCGGGCAAAGCAAACTCGTGCAATTGTACACAAGTTGGGGAAGGTTACATATGGGCATTTCTACAGAAAGGTCACCCAAAAACCGGAAATATCTATTTATTTTATACAGCTAACTTATTTTATGTATATCGATATAAGTTCCTGAATCAAAATTTTTGTTTTTTATGATTACGCAAAATGATACATATATAAATTTATAAAAAGCATCAGATCTACGGCGTTAGAGAAAGGTTTCGCACGTAACGTATGTCACGTTGCGTACTATAATATTAAATATTAAAGTTAATTGCATTTAGAAACTCGAACGCATTCCGCAGAGTTTTGCTTTTTTTGTGAAAGCAGACAGCTAGTTGCAAAACGATTGTTGTAGAGCACTTAAGTTGGAGGTCGAAACTCGAGCTTTGACCATTTTGTTCACTCTTAATGACTGCAATATCAAAACCTCGTCTTACCTGCCTCATGAGGGAAGTGAATCCACCTAGAAATGTACCCTTATTACCTTGGTTCATTTGTAACAACCTGTGGCTAGTCTCTAGATTCTCCATATGTCACCCAAATTCCCACGAACGAAATCATTTAAATTGTCGTAAAAATGAAATTTTATTAGGTTTGGCCACTTTGTGAGCTCGTAAAAACCAAAAACCGGCAGTCGGCAATTAAATGCTAAGCAGAACATCAACAGGAACAGCAGAGAACAAGCCGGAATGGCATTTTAACAACTATATAAACAAATTGCGGTTAATACCAACACAGCCCGAAATTTTATGGCCTTTTTACGACTTGACGCCACATCCACTTAACCGGCGCTCCGAGAGATTGAGATTCACTCAAAACGATCCCTCAGCATCCGTTTGAGTGTCCTGCATCTGATCCTGAGCACTGAGAGCGTTCATTTCGTCTTTCTCTGTCTCTTACACTCAATGGTCGAGTCAGATGATGTGGCACTCAACAAAATGGGCAACTGGTATGGATTTTACGACTTTTTTACGATCTGTTAGTGTGACATGATGACAATCAATATAAAAGACATAAAAACCCAAGTTCCGTGACGTATGCCATAATTATGGTGAATGTGTGTACACATTTGTATCCATCAGATGCTGATGCGCCTCCTCAAACCTAGAGCTCATTACTTTTATGAGGTGCCTCGGATGTGGCCGCCGTTGATGTTGATGCTTGAGGAAATGGTGGTAAAATTTTATTCGAATGCATTTGCCTCTCTCACTGCATATGGATGTTGTTTTTATGGCATTTTAACGATTTGTTTTGACATTGGATTTGGCCAGAATCTTGATGAGGCACAGCTCGTTGCCCTTTTGAGCTACACATACATATGAAACCTGATTCCATGGTAATTTTTATACAAAATCAAGTTGATAGCTTATTAAAGAAACTAAAACTATTTTGAAACTTTGCATTTTTAAAATTTTTCCAAATTTTTCTGCGTAGCGACAAGCGACAAATGCTTGAATTGTCTGTTCTCCGTTTTTCAAGATGGACGCCCAGTTCTTTTTAACTGACGCTTCAATTGAAACATATGTGAAGCGTCTGTACTTAGGCCTTTTGCTCGAGTTCGAGTTGAAGGAGGATGCAGGCATCTGAAGTGTCTGCTCCCATATATGCGGTTACATTAACTCATCTGCTTGTACTAAATCATGTCATCCAGCCCAGCAAATGCAGTACAGTTACAGTAGGAGAATAAAGTCATCGCTGTCCAATGAGGTTTTAGTTAGACCTGCAATTTATAAAGGGAAGACAAAGAGTTAGTTATAATTTTTAATAAAGTTGATAACCTTCATTTCAATTATTTTTAACATGAAAATGAAGAGTGTTGTGCTTGAATCAGGATAGAATTTCATGTCTCGATTCAATTACAAAGTTCGTTGAAAAAATTAAATAAGACTTAATACATTTTTGAGCGTCTCAAATACTGCTGAAATCACATTGTTGTCTGTCAGACTCCTCCCCAGAATATATAAAGACTTCGACTGTTGATTGGTTATTTGACTATCCCAGTTCAATTTAAAGGCTGTTTTGTTTTTATGGTCCCATTTTCAATAGTCTTTGAAGTCTCATAATTTTGTAAGATCAGGCAAGGCTGTTTGTTTCGAAAATGATGCGACGATTATGGAATCGTTGGTCCTTATAAAGACGTATACTTTAAAAATGAACTAACCGCGTACTCTACCATTATTTCGTCACCCAATTAAATGGGATGATTCTTAAAGATATGTTTTTCCAATATGACTGTAATGGACAACAGAGCGTTTTTAGATACCAGGCTTTTTCTAGGCTTACGTGAAGTTTTTGTCTTATGCGAACTTACCAGACGACTTTAGACGACTTGGAACGGTATGGAAAAGTGATAAAAATGTGCCATATTCAAGCCAGCAGAATCACCCACTTTCCCGATTCCAATTTAACCCTAGACGGTCAATTTTATATTTTATACATTAAAGACAATGATCGTCGATTCGTCGAAGACGATTTTCATTTCCTTAATTCACATAAAACATGATGCAAACCAATCAATTAAACAGTATTCTATTTTGTATTGAAATTAAGAAAAACTCATCTTATATTTAAGTCAAACTATGAAGCTTGACGGTGCGTACACACACACTGGCAGGTGTGTTATATTTTTGTTTGTCAGTTATCTGGCAGTCTGTTCAGAAAAAGTAGAATACATGGGAATCGTAACAGATTTCTCTGTTATGTGGCAACTGGCACTGCTTTGAAAGGTGTCCAATCGTGTATGAAAGCAATATTAAAATATGGCAGCCTGCCAGTGTATGTAAGCGCACCCCAAATCTATAATGTAAATAACTTATTTAGATAAAATTGGATGATGCTTTACCTTTGTCCATTTAACTTAAAGCAGAGGTGCCCTGAATGAGCTTATGGCTGCTTGGACACCAATACAAATGAAGAAAATATATCTCAACCAAGAACAACCACAAGAAATAGAAAGAAAAACACGATTTTTTATTGTGTGTGTGTGGTTTTTTTTGTCTCATGCACACTGAAGAAAAAATCGAAAAGCGCTCGGTCACTGCGAGAGAGGCCAATCACTAACCTACGCTGAAGACGCATATACTATACAACATTTTTGTTGCTTTCGAACTTTCAAGAGACATAGGAGAGAGAGAGAGAGAGAAGAGAGTCACATATGAAGTTGTTGTTGCAGGTCCCCACGCGCCATTATCAAAACCTTTGCTCGGAAAGAAAGAGAGAGAAAAGAACGCATATGAACTTGTTGTTGCCCTACGTAGTCATAGAGAAGGCGTGAAGACTATACGCGCCAGCTATCCCTTTGCGTGAAACAACAACGAATGCGCGGCGTGCGGAATGGGCTTAAATCAACACAGAAAAGCCTAACCAGACTTTAAAGTTAATTCTCGAATGACTTAAAAATATGAGTTGTTATAATATACAAGTTTATTTTCAGTATTCACTTTCACTTTGTATTCATTTCCACCAGGAATAATTTCAGAAATTTGGTTTTTCTGGGAATTAAGAGGTCTCTGACTATTTTCAAAAACATTTTTATCCGTTAGCTGAATGTAATGTTAATACTTGCAGTCTCATATCCATCCATTCTTCTAAAAAAATTTGTATGAAAAGTCACACTAATACAAGCCTTCGTTGTTTCGACGAAGACCAACTAAAAACAAGTAAGAAAGTAGGTCCAGTCCGACTGTTATATACTCTGTACTGGCAGTAGCAGCGCTACTGCTGAGATGCGGCAGTGAACTCACTTTTTTGTCATAACTTGAGTATAGTTTATCCGATCTTTATCAATCCTTCGGCAAATCGATACATAATCTTGATTACTACCTCTAGAAGTTACGAACCATCTATCTGGTCGTTCATACGGACTGACAGACGGACATGACTATATCGACTCGGCTGTTGATGCTGATCAATAATAAACATATATATATTTTATAGGGTCGAAATTGATTCCTTCTCCCTGTTACATACTTTTGCACAAACTTAACATACTCTATATACTCTTGGTAGAAACTATAAAATCGATCTTAAGCTCCTTGCTGAGTCAAAATAACATCCGCTCTCTGGTAAAGCTGACCAGCGAGAGAGAGATATTTGCACATAGCGAAGAGAAAAATGCTAAAAAGATTGCGATGTTCGTCGATTGGACGAAGGTGGTGTGTCTAGAGCAGCAAATGTCATGCCTGGCCTATTAACACCTACACGAACTGAACGCATGACGAGGCTTGTGCCAATAGAGTAAACACCTTTTCGGTCGCTGAAGTAGGTCAGAGCTGAACCAATACATCCTCAGTTTTTGGCCTCGTTTCTCTTGACAAACGCTGGTCCAGAACAGAGTTCCCCAGCCATAGCCCCTTGCATAAATGCCGAATGCTTGCCGAAGTCATTCCTCCCTGAATGTGAGGAAGTCAGTCCCAGTCAGCGTTACAAGACAATCCCTTACCCGGCAGTATATTGCCGAGCAACAATACTAAAAAACATTTACACATTTTCGATCCTCTCTTCTTAGAGAAGAGACATGACATAACATTTTATCTATCACTAATTTTTAGTTCAAAGCTCTAATCCTTTTAAAAGCAGATATCTCACAGTTTCACGTGCTCAATTATTCTTTAAATATATTCTGGATTAATAAAAGTCAGATGCTTGCTTCCACAGCTAATTTACTTGGATTTTGTTTAAAAATTATAGCAAAATAAACAACGAATGATTACTTTTGCGCCCCCTGTATTTATTTAGGTCTTATTTATAAAAAATATCCAACAGGTAAGTATATTTTATATATCTTCTTATTATTGATTACAATTGATTCCAATATAATTGACTTTTTTTACTAGTTCAGTCCAAGAACAAAAGAATCTTCAAGTCTTAACATAACTAATTTGAGTTTTACAAATTGCTAGAAAGGTGCACTCATATAAAAAAATTTCCATCCTGAATTTTGGAGTTAAGTTTGAATTTATTAACTAGTTTATATATTTAAGATTTTCTTGAAAATTTATTGAAGCTCTAGTCACTGTGACGCGCTTTATATTGCTTTGAGATTGTTATCTAGCTGATTGCATAAACGAATAGCTTGTTTTGGGGTACCTTCTGCAAATGATTTCCATATCTTCAGTAGGCGAACCTTGCAACATATTCATTTTTGCAACCGTTGCGATGATTTGCTGCAATGCACTGAATATTTCTCCGAATATAATTCAACTATTTTGCACTTTTTAAATAATGGTAAAGTTGATTTTGCTAGTGAGAACACCGATTCTGCTTTTACGGTATTACATGATTTGCATGCCACATGCTACGCTCAGATCTTTTGCGCAATATTGCCTAGTTTGAGTACAATATTCTTGTTTAATTTTTTTGGTGAGTGCCGGGCTTTCACTCATTTCAATTAGCACACACAAAAGAACATTCAGGCGCCTCTCATTGACAGCCAAACAAAAATTCTTTAAACCTTAACAATCATAGAAATTTGAGCAATTTTGTGTGCTAATAAATCAAAATTTTCATATTTGGCAAAAATGCAGAACGACTTTGCCAAAGGCAAAAGAGAAAGTTATTGGTCCCTTTGTTTCGATGGGCATTGGCCATGCCGGTGGTTTTGTTATCAGATGCCCGAGGGCGCGATCGCCGCAGCAACAACCGTTACCTACACCAACACCGACAGAAAGGCAAACACGACAATTGTACAGGGATTTACGTTTCCACCGTGTAACGAGCCGGGGCCAGAGACGATCGGCATGAAACCGTTCTGAAACATATTTTTATGATTTATTACCAGGCCGGCAATAATCGAGCTGGAACGGCGACACAATGCCACCAGGTCTGTGTATTTCTGCTGTATATCCTTTATGGGCTATGAGATAACGAGCAGCAGCCTCATATTCCCCGAGTCACAACAAATCGCTTAAGGTCAGCTAAAAAGTCTTTCTCCTTGAGCATTTTTTACGCTTGCATTCTGGAGGATCAAGGACATGTTGAAAGGCAGCTTCATACAGACAACGAAGAATGTAAAATATTTTTATGACACATTTTTATGATTTATGAATTGGTTTGGTTTCGTTTCGATATTTTAGTTGTTTTTTTCCAGCCTTCGAGACACAGCGAGGACCTGGCCTCAAAACGATTAGCGACCTCTGCCTATTATTGTTAATTGTAAAATGGGCGTTCTAATGTGACGTATAGTTCATTCTTATGAAAAAGCTGATATAATAAATCATAAATAAAATGCATATATTTTACAAATGTTGAAAGCGTTGAAAGCAGACATCTTTAAATGAAATTCATATAGGATGTATAACTCGGGTCTGGTTCGATCAGGCGGAGGCGTTGTTAAGAGATATTGACTTTATCGATTACAAGACAGCAAACTTAATTTCAGACTGATTCACTGGATAGTTTTTTCTTTTTTTTGCGTACTTTTCTGAACTATTCTTTCGTATAAATGGATCAAATACAAAAAGTGGAGTAGCGGCAAGCAGTTCGATTTCTATTTTTGGAAAACCATACGTCGAAATAAAAGCGATGTTGGACTATTTACTTAGAGGCTTTTTGAGCTAAGGCAGCCTATCAAAAATTATGTCTATGGCGACCCTTCTACTTCAGTGACAATCACAAGATATTGATTATTTTGTTGAGGAAATGCCCAAAAGACAACGTCAGAAACTCCTTGCCTTGTATTAGAATTTGGTTTTAGTGTAGTTTAAAGTGCTGAACTCCAGTAGAAATCGGTTTTTTTGCCTGTAAGCTATTATAGTCGTACCAAGAGACCCTTCAAGAGACCCGATAATCTGCACACTTTTAGGTATTTGGGGTAAAAGGATCTATTGTACTTATTTCTACTGTGTCTTAAAAGTGGTCAAATTAAACTTTTACTGAAATCATGGCATTTCCACTTTGTCATACTACCAATAAATTAGCTTAATTTTAATTTTTTTAAAGTAATGTGATAATACCAGATACTGACACGCGACTATTTTCACATTGACATTAGAGTGCATATTGAAAACCATTAATCAAATCAAAAATTTAAAGTTTTCTACGGCTCGTGGCTTACAGCTGTGACAGAATCAATTGATGAGGTGATCATCGATTATGCATGATCGACATTTGACATACCGTAAAATAGAGACATCTATTGGCATGAGTTACACCAGACAAGATTTGATGGCACAGCCTCGTAATATTTTACGAATCATGGAAAACTACAATTCACTATATGGGTGTTCCAAAACGAACGTTGTCCGCGGACAAAGCACTTTAAAGTATGGTTGTCTTTAATGTCCAAGACTTAAAAATTCATAATATCTAAAATCCAAATTCAAAAAATGGATATTTGATATATGGTGCTCACTAAATGCCGATATATCGATAAATCGTTAACTAGTAGTAGTTAGTAGTAGTTGAAATTTATTTTCATTGACTTCCATTAATGCGTGTATTTATAAATAGGTACAAAAATCTTATAGTGACGAAAAGTTTCAAACATTAAAAGGATTTACTATGATTATAAAAAATTTTGGCTGTGGCATGTTGCCGTTAGCCAAATGTAGGTGACATTTTCCTAAACTCCGATTCCCCGATTCCGATGTCTGGTTACATGTCTCCATAGTCCATTAAAAAATCGCGTCGATACTGCAGGCACTTTCTAAGGTAGGAAGTGAGTGAACGCCAATTACTTCCGTTTAAGAGCTTGTGCATTTCCTGGTCGGTCAGAGTATCTTTTTTCCAGTATAGGAGCCTGAGTTCCTTCAGAATTGGACAGCGAGAAAAGAAGTGGGCGGTGTCTTCTCAGTCTTCGGTGTTGCAGAGAGTGCAATGACTGGGGTTTGAGATATGTGGCAAATACTTTAGATTGAGCACTTCCGTTCTCGTTCTAAAAATGACTGATATTGCTGCCACGTCTAAATTGTCAGGGAAATAATTTTTATCTTTTAAGTTATACTCCAGTTTGCTGTAAGTGTCCCGATACTGACTTTCACGGTCTTGTGATTCTAAGCCAATCCTTTCCGTGCTGTCTATGCTCTGCAGCAGTTTTTTCTGCCAATGGTTCCATGAGCTATGGTCTTCTATGTTGCACCTAATATTGTGTTCCAACGCCATGGCTTTTCACCATCCAACAAAATGTGATTTTGCTTCTAATAGGCGTTCTGTGACAATTCTTGGAAGACGCGTGGATGGCATTTGCATAATCTTTTTAATATAATCGAAGTGAAGTTGCAGGGTGTAGCGAAACATAGTTGGGAGACCCGTTTCCAAGTGTACAGCATAGTTAGGCGAGCATAGAGGCAAGTGGAACACCCTCTTTATATAAAAACGGAGGAGTCGTTCCACTTCTTCGTATTGATCAAAGCCATACTTGGGCAGCATAGCACATAATTGCTCTGGCTGTGGCTAAGAACAATTTGTACTTAGTGCTGTGACTGACGTTTCTTTTTCTAAGCAATTTGTTCCACGTGGTATTGATCGCAATTTTCGAGTCGTTTAGTTTTTTGATTAAATGCTTGCGAAATGACAGGTTTGGTGTAAGAGTGACTCCCAAGTACTGATACTCGGTGACAATATCCAAATTCACTCCGTTATAGACCAAGCATCTGTCCTTGCTTTTCGACCCCTTGTATCACGTACTACCATTATCTTAGATTTTTCGCAGTTAATTTGAAGGCTCCACGTTTGGCAGTATGAGTGCAATGCGTCTATCATTTGCTGCAACTCCCGGGCGTCATCGGCCAGAAGTACCATATCATCGGCATACATTAGAACTTTGATTCGTTCCGATCCCAGTTGAACACCCCCTGGCAGAATGGAGGATATGTCGTCGTCGTACAGTGTGAAAAGTAAAGGGCTCAACCTTGTTTCACTCCAAGGTTCGTCTCAAACCATCTGGATAGGTTGTGGCCGTCCCAAACTGTGGTCGTTAACAACTAAAACCTATTTAAACCAGTAATAAAATTTTAAAGAAAATCTATACAATTACAGGAACAAAAACTATACTTCTTTGCAAAAGAACCTTCGAATAAAAGTTGTAAAGTTTATACATTTAACTCGGTATCTGGGCATTGAATTTTGAGAATTAAATATGAGTAATAATATTTTCTACTGATTTTTGTCATATTTTTGAACCGATTCTATAACATTGTTGATCTTATAAAAGTTTTAAGAACAGCTGCCTTTACACTTATCAAACCTATGTATATACATACATATATCTTAAAGTAGTTGGCTGTCAAAAATCTCTAAGGAGAAACTGTTATTAAATAGAAAAGACTAAGGGCGGATTTCACATCTCCTACAAAGCACTATCTGTCACATAAACTAACACATAACAGAGTATATTGTTAGTTTATCTGACACATAGCAGCTATTGGAAGATGTGAAATCGGCACTAAGTTGACGAACTATCTGAATTGGCAGTCATTGTCAAGTTTATATTGTTGCCGGTCAAGTTAAGTTCCCGAGTACGATATTCTAGTACTCCGTACAACCGTACTACGCAGTTTTGCGTGAGAGCTTTATTAGCATTTTGTTTCTCAAAAAATCGATCAATATTGTGTGGTACGATCGAAAGGAAAGCAGAAAATGTGTGTCAAAATAATGTAATCCTATGACAAACAATTTAGAAATATCGCAAAGCATACTTCAAGGTCGCTGTTTTGAAAGCGTTGGTTTTGGCTACACGTCGGTAACCGAATTCAGGGTAAATACAACAACAACATTTCCAATTCTTAAGATTTGTAAATATTTAGAGATATTTGATTTGTTTTTACACTATAGTCAGAGAGTCTCTTTATAGATATACGATAAGTGTAAGGCCACAGCACACAGAAAATCAAACACACAGAGCACAAAGCGAGCGCGCACATCAACAGCTTAGCAGAACGGAGCTCTGTGCGGGGATGGCTTTAAGGCAGCATAAGCGGAGCCCACTAAATCTGCTTCTATTGGAATATGATGACTCTGATACAGTAATTTCTATTTTACAAAGTTAAAGCTTAGTACTCAGACAAATTAAATCGATTCCGACGGGTGTCAACTCCATATAAAAAAAAGGGTGTCGGAAAGCTTTCGTAAAATTCCGACAGTTTGTATTTTTTCCGACACCTACCCATCGAAATATCATCAACCAGGTCTGGCGCAAAAAACAAAATAAAAACAGATTATCGCAATTCGACGCTGATGAAAAGATTGCGCTAATTTTGGCAGTCCATATAAGTACATCCCATCCTGTGGAATTTGGACCCATAAAAAGCATTTCGATGCAGATTTTGTTAAAAAGAAAGCATGGGAAGCTGTGGCTGCAGAGGTCAGAAAAGATTGTGAGTTTTACTAAGAACTACGTGAAATATTGTAAAATATAATAAATATATATTTCAGCAGATGATTGCAAGATATCCAGGAAGTCTCTGCGGGACAGCTACCGCTAGCAAGAAAGAAGCTACCCAAGAGTGGAAGTGCCGGTGGTGTAGCCTTGACGCAGCCAAAAGTGGGTGATGGTGTCAACTGGCAGTTTGCCCAGTTCATGCTGGGGTCTTAGTCATATTTTGCCATTATTAATTTTAATAATGACCGAGTTTAAGAACGCTAACGTTGAAAACCAACTATTTTTTCTCACAAAAACTCATTTTTCGAACGATTGTCTCTATGGCAGCTACAAGAAGTTGTCATCCGATCCAGGCGGTTCCGACATATTAGCATCGTGCAACCAAAAGAAGACTTTGAGCAAAGTTTCAGCTCGATAGCTTAAAAACTGAGGGACTAGTTTGCATAGAAACAGACAGACGGACAGACGGACGGACAAAGCTCAATCGACTCAGCTCATCATGCTGATCAAGAATATATATACTTTATGTGGTCGAAGATGATTCCTTCTATTCGTTGCACAGTCCTGGGAAAAATTATAATACACTTTTTAAGTGTATAAAAATTAAAAAATGTATAAGAAGAAATTAATAAAGAAGTTTCAAATACTATAACCTATTGCTGCTATAACAACTATGAATGATCAGATTTGATGAAACGCAACCGAACCATTTAGACTGCAATGGTAGCTTTTGTACTCTGTACAGAGTATATAAAGTATGTGCAAAAAATGGAACAGGGAGAAGGAATCATTTCCGACTGTATATATTCTTGATAAGCATCAACAGCCAAGTCGACATAGCCATGGCCGTCTGCCTGTATGTCTGTCCCTATAAACGAAGAGATCTCAGAGATGGAAAGAGATAGTGGTTTGACATGTATGGGACATATATTTCTTAAGCTTGCAGGCAGATCAAGTTAATTTTCAATTTTTGCCACGCCCCCTCCCGCCCCCGTAATTTGGAAAAAACGTCATATCTCCCACAGTTTTGTAGCTAGATGGTTCGAACCTTCTACGCATTTTTAGTAATCAGTATTATTTATCGATTTGCCGAAGAAGTAATAAAGATCGCATGAACGATAGTCGAGTTAGAAAGAAAACAGACAAATAATGATTGGTAGCACTGGTCGCAACGGCGATGGGCAGCACTTCATACACTTTATGCCTTTTTTGCCACTTTGTGTGGCTTCTAACTTAAATTGATCAGATATATACAAACTTTGGAAGTACAGAGTATGTAATAGTCGGGCTTGACCGACTTTCTTTCTTGTTTTAATTCTTTTTATGTTGCTCATGATTAAAACAAAAAAAACACATTTAAAATAAATGATAATAAAAAACATAGCGTAAAAGCGGTTGCTCAGTTTTAAGATGTCAGGATATACTAGTTTGTGCTCTTCGATACATTGATGAAGGCAATGCTGATCACCTTTTATAATTTGCTTATCAAGGTTCTTAAATATTAACGGATGGACTTGCTTTTTCAATAGTTCTTTTATAGTAAAGATTTAAGTAATATTTACTGAAAAATTCGGTTGGTTTAAACGATGTTCATGGTCAAACATTATGTATTCACTAATGTTTCCCTTTGTACCTGATCAACTTGAAAAAATGTACCAACCAAAAGAAGAACTTGGTTGAAAAATAAGTTATTTTTCATTCCTTTTACGGGTAGTTTCGTTGAGCACCCTTATGTGTTTAAAAAATGTTAGTTAAAGAGCTACTGGGATCCATTTTTCCTCAAAAGCAACCAACTTTTTAAAAAAAAAAAAAGAAGATGAATATCATTTGAAGTGGCTACCTAATTGCGAAAGAGCGTTATGAATGTTTATCCATGTTAAGAATTCAAATTGATTTGTCTATTTTTTTCTCCCTCTTTGTTTTATAGTCCTGGGGCACCCAAATGAACCTTTGGGTAAAATAACTGTATTCACCTAATATAAAAACTCTTTGGCTAACAATAAAAATTTTAAATTATTTATCCAACAAGTCGACATGTTCGCCTGCACCAACAACCGCATCTCGGTTCGATACTGTTCCGTTCTGTTCTGGAATCCTCCAGTGTTTACATTGCGAAAACAATTGAAATCATAACAATAAAATCAAATTCGAAATTTGTGGATGCGGGACATGGCGACGGGCATTATGGGCAATGGGCAACCAGTTGCGTCAGCCACAAAACGAGCGTCGAGAGCTGCGATGTGAGAAAATTTCTTGCACAAGCCAAAATATAAAGGTAAATGGGTGAAATGCTTAAGAAAATCAACTCAACGAGCAGCCAAAGCCAGAAACAACAACAACCACAACAGCACTTTGGCCAACTGCTGCAAAGACAGTGAAACGAAATGGCCATAAACTTAAGCCAAACTGCTTCGGGGAGGCTAAGGAGAAGGAGGAGGAGACAGTGGCGCAGACCCAACCAACCAGTTCGACAACGCGAACTCCGAACTTAATCGAAACATCAAAGGAATCAACCAGGGAGAAGACAGCCAGGCAAAGACAAAAGAAAAACAGCAACAAAAACCAGAAACTTATTAAAAACAACAAGTGCAGCCCAGCTGGAAGTGAATGCGGTGGGAGCTAAGGGAACAGATTGTCGCGTGTTGTAGCCGGAGACTTAAAATTAAGCTTTAGTTTGGATTTAAATTATACTTTGGCTTCTACAAATTATTTTGATATTTTGCTTAAGTCATGCCACACTCTTTATCTTGGAGTCCGCGCGTCAAGGCAAGCAGATCGACATTGCTAACAAACTTGACAACTTGGCAAAACTTAATTGCATTCTGTTAGATGTACGACTGTACGCACGAATTTGGATAGATAACAATGAGCGAAACTAACAGATAATGCTAGAAGCTCAGAGCTGAAGGATTATCAACTCAAAATGGACTTTTATGATTATTTTACGACCACTAAAAATCAAAAGTGTAATATACTGTAAAAAGCAAACCAAACTGAACCGAGCTCAACTAAAGCGGAGACACACAACTGCGTTTGTATCGGTGTGGCATCTCTGCTTGAGGGGGCGGTGAACCAGGGGTTCGAATTGGCGTGGGTGTTTATGGCGGTGGAGCGCGCCAAAATGAAGACAATCTGCTTGGCATTAACAGTGGGATCAATTCAAGATTGGTTCAACTATTATTTGGGGGGAAGAACTACTCACAGAAAACAATGTAAAAATGATTTCCGAAGTAATTTCCAAAAGAAAAACGTTTTCAATTTGATTAAACTTTAAATTAATTTCAATTTTAAAACGTTTTAGTCATCCAATCTCCACTGCACTTGTAATGTTGCATTGCCGTTGTGGATGCCAGCGGAGCAAAAGGAGTTTGCAGAAAACCAGTTGATTTTGGATGGGATGCTCCGCCATGCCCAGCATCGCGTGCAGCGCATTTGTGGACAGTGCCGGCAGCAAAATGAAAAGCAGCAACACACACACACTCACACACACGTACCTTCATCAACCTGCCAGGGCATCTCGCATGTGTGCAGCCACCACCCCTCCCTCTTCTTCACCAGATTGCGATTGGTGTTTGGGTCGTTGAAAGCGCATCGCGCTGAAAGATGATTTTCATGTTTTTCCCCTTCATCAGCCCTTCGATTTGGCAACCCTCCTCTCGATTCCCCACTTTTGCTCCGATACCTCGAACGGACATTTCCTTTCCCTCTGCTGCTTGGCCAAGAGTCGTGGCCCTAACGATGCTCAAAGTAATTTTGTTGTCTTAACCGCGTTTACTGACATCTTGATGTTTTGATTGCTCCGATTTTGAATGGAATCGTTTGCGTTACAACACCCGCACTTGAGTTTTATGTGCCATTCCCTCCGATTATGGTCTGTGGCCAGCGAGCGAAATTGAAATGAAATCTTTGATTAGCAATATGTTGACCTTTTGAAGAAGTTGCTCGAGTTGCACGGATATTGACTTGAGTCAGGAATCATGACAAATTTAAATACAAGGGTGACTTAACTTTTTTGCGCAGTCCTTGAAGTTATAAAGGTAGCCGCCAATTGTAAAAGTATCAATAAGTATTTTAGCGTAGCAAGCACAAACGGTGTCAATAGTACGGTAAGTAAGAAAATACTTGTTTCAAGTACAAATGTCTTATATCAAGTAAAATTTTTCCAATCCCTAAATACTTGTTTTAAGTCTGTATCGGGATATTTTAAGTACATTTCGTACTATTGTAAAATCTTTTTGGTCATACAATTTGTTTTATTATGTTCTTAAGAGCAGCCCGATTTACTCTCAAAATAAGTGCTAAATGTTCTTAATCGAAGTATTATTAATTCTAAAGTCAACCACAAAACATTCATGAAACAAAATAATGCTTTATAAAATAAGTACAAAATGGGCTTGGCTTAAGCCTATAAAATTCTAGGCTTTTCCCAATTTCTTCTTGCAACTGGGTCTCTGTATTGTATCAAAATCCAAAGGAAATAAGTTAACCAAAGACCAAGATGTTTTTACTGTAGGTCAGAAATTTACCCTCACTCCATAACCAAAGTGTTTGAACAGGAGGAAATTTTAAGAACAGATTCGAGAAATAATTCGCACTTTTCATAGCACAGTTTTTGGAGTTTGCATTATAAGTTCATTTTGTCCTCAATCCAAAAAAGTTTGTGCTTGAACTAAGAACGATCTTTTCTTACATTTTTTGGCTAACTGTAAGTACGCAATTTTCTTGATTCAAGAACGTTTGTTTTCATTTTAATAATAATATATTAACAGTCATTTTTCTTTTCTTGAATGTTTCGTACTTAATTTAAGTACGTCCAAGAACAAAACTTACTTGAAATTTTAAGTACAAAACGGTACAAATTCTATCCCGATCGATCTAGAACTCTGCCGGTCGTTTTTTTCTGAGTGAAGATTAAGACAGACGGACGTGTGTATATGTATCATGGACAGAGACAACCCGTAGTAATAGTGTAAATAGCTACGATTATGTATATATAGTAAGCCAGTGTGCGTACAATACGTTGTAAATAAAGCCCGGAAAACCTGAGTACCCACCCGATTACAATAGCTTGTGTAGGTCTTTTATACACTTTATAAGTGTATAAATACAATTTTGACCAGAAGTTTGCAACGCATATAAGGAACCATCTCCGACCACATAAAGTATATATATTCTTGATCAGCATGATGAGCTGAGCCGATTGAGCTTTGTCCGTCCGTCTGTCTGTTTCTACGCAAACTAGTCCCTCAGTTTTGAAACTATCGAGCTGAAATTTGGCAAAAAGGATGACTACTTCTTGTAGCGGCCATACGAACGTTCTGTCTGTCTGTCTGTCCGTCTGTTTCTACGCAAACTAGTCTCTCAGTTTTAAAGCTATCGAGCTGAAATTTTGCACAGAGTCTTCTTTTTACTGCACGCTCCTAATATGTCGGAGCTGACCGGATCGGAAGACTATATCTAATAGCTGCCATAGGAACCATCGGTCAAAAAATGGTTCTTAGTGAGAAAAACTTTTTTGTTCTTAATTTTAGCGTTCCCAAACACGGTCATTATTTATATTATATGCTTTCAAACAGATTTGCAAACTTTGGTCAAAAACTGTCATAGGACCGATCGGTCGGAAAATGGGTCTTACTGAGAAAAACTTTTTTGGATTCACTGTTAACGTCCTCAAGCTCGGCTATTATTAATATTATATGCTTTCAAACAGATTTGCAAACTTTGGTCAAAATCGGATGACCATATCTTATAGCTGCCATAGGACCGATCGGTCGGAAAATGGGTCTTACTGAGAAAAACTTTTTTGTTGTCAAGTAAATGTTCTTTAGGTCGGGGATTATTAATATTAAACGCTTTCAAACTAATTTGAAAAAGTTGATCGACAACGGGTGACTATATCTTATGGTTGCCATAGGACCAATCGGTCGAAAACGATTCTTTTTATGTTAGCGTCCTTAAACTCGCTGATGACTGATTTTATATGCTTTCAAATAGACTCGCAAAATTGGGTCGAAATCGGATGACTATATCTCAAGGCTGCCATAGGGCCGATCGGTCGGAAATTGAGTCTTAGTGAGAAAAACTTTTTTGTCTTAAATTTTATCGATGATTTTCAAATCAGAAATTTTTGATTTCTATGTAAGCGTTCTTAAACTGTGTTACATTTGCAAGGGTATAAAAACTTCGGCACAGGCGAAGTTAGCTTGGCCTGCTCGTTTTATATTTTCTTAAGACATAAAATCATTAAATTTTTGTATATTTATTTCGAGTAATTACAAAACTATTTTATTTACATTACAGTACATCTGAACTTATCTGGTTTCATTGATCTCTCATACTGCACGCTCTGTGTGCAAGCTGATGTTACATTTCGAACTACTCCAGATAGGGGCTGTCTTTATTTTGGTCCTGTCGCATTGAGCATCTTTCTGGATACTTAAACAGTCGCAGCAGTCTTTGAAGTACTGATGTGTTGAGCCTAGAATCACAACTGATATTGGGCGTATTCAGCAGATAATTCCGATTACCGATTGCCGATTTGAGATTGCTGATGAGTCTCTGCTGAATGGAATGGATTGAAGACTTTAAGATATTCTGTGGCCCTAGTTCTTTTAACCAATGGGAAACACTCACACCAAATCATCAATATTTATGGATTTGTTAAATAGAAAATTTCATATGAATGTGCACAAAGGTAGGCTGATCCAGCAATCGTTAACCAATCATACGTTTTGTTCGATATCTATTCAGCAAACATGATTGTCAAATTTTTCAATCCCAATCGGCAATCACTGTGTTTAGCAGGTAAAATCGGAAATCATAAATCTCGAATCGTTAATCAGAATTATCTGCTGACTGGCCCCAATGTTACATGCAAGTCGACGAGCATATTTGTTGATATTGAAAATGTTTAGTTTCATATTAATAATTTTTCGTATCAAATTAGTAGGCTAAGTATGAAATTATTACTCAAAATATAAATTTGACAATTTCAAAAAATTGATACTGGTCTTAGATTCAATTTTATACAACAAATATCAAATTGCTAATAATACAAATTTTTTTTTAGAGTAAGTGTTATTTCAAATTATTTATTACGGGTCAAATATTTAAGAAAAAAAACTAAAATAAACAAAATTTGGTTGCTCTAGCTCTTTGTGTCTTTGAGATATAGGTGCTTATATAGAAGTAACTTCTGCCTTCTTCCATAGAAGAATAAATAAAAATGGCTGGTATTGCACTCCTGCACTTACCAAGCCTAAGGTTTTGTTCGAATGGTAGTTCATCGATTTTTGGTTGACACATGTTTGGCTAATCGGTAGCCACTAATACTTTTTTTTAGTTGAGTACGCCTCTAATTTGTCAAGCTTATCAAATCTTCATCCAATAGTCAAATACATCCGTGAAGACCTCATTTATTATTGTGAATGATTTTAGAAATTAAAAGATAGCCTCATAAATTGTACATAAGGGTGTCCCTCCATAACATAAAAATCGGTGTGTACTTAATAGTTATTTAAAAACTGTATATGGTTTTAGCGACATGTTTTTGACTTCAGTCTAAGTTTAGGTCAACTCGTTAAATTATAATTCAATATAATCATCACAAATCAACATAGATTAATTACAACATTTTTGGAATAGCGATGGTATGTCCCCACAGCGCTGTTTCGAGAACTACCACAATTCTCTCATCAGCGGACTAGTTGCTTTTTTCACGCTTCAACAACCTGCAAACTTCGTTCTTATACAACTTGTATTGACGAATGGGAATTCGAATATTGTAAAATTGCAGGCCGAAATTATGCTATGGCGGCTAAAACAAAAGTTATTTGAAAAAATAAAAATTGCATTTTGAACTTTAAGCGTTGCGAGCTGGGCTCAAGATTTTGTTTACCCACTTTACAACTTGACTTTTGATTTATTTCAGTCTCGAAGTCGTAATATGCCGAACTTGATTAGATTTTAAATAGCATTTTCAATTAATAATGCCCCGATTCTGTACTATAAAATAGTTTTTTCCGGTCAGTTATTACATTTGCAATAATATAAAATATCTGCAAGGTTGTATTCTAGACATTTATAGGTGCTTTGCGTTTGCGCTTGAATTGACATCTCTCAAAGCTGTCTAGCTTCCGTAATAAATTGAACTGCCCTACCTCCCAGGAACTGCTATCAGTTGTAAACATGCTGGAGTTATATTTTCTCGCCAACATGTCCCATTTTTGGAAGAACTGTGACTTGCTCTCCAAGAGATGCTCAACAATGATTCTTGGTGATCTCGACGGTTCTATCCGCATAGTTTTATAGACATAATTGAAATGCAGTTGTAGGGTATATTGAAATAGGGTTGCAAGTCCAGTTTCAATATGTGTATGGCATAGTTTGGTGCATTCATTGGTAAGTAGAAGACTTTCTTGATAAAAAAGGGCGTGAGTCGTTCAACTTCCTCGTACCGGATAAAACCCCAGTCCTGTGCCGCATAGCACATGATAGCCTTTTCTGTATTTTGTACTGTTATTGACTGTCCTCTTCCCAAGCAGATTTTTCCAGGTACCATTTATAGCGACTTTGGAGTCTATCAGATTTTTTGCCAGGTGCTTCGCAAAAGACATTTTGGGGGTTAGTAACATGCCCAAGTATTGGTAGTCGCTTACTGTCTCTAGTTCGGCTCCGTAAAATGTCCACGCATCTAATCTTGCCCTGCGGCCTCAGCTTTTTCTCATAACCATCGTTATTGACTTTTCAATGTTTATCTCCAAGCTCCATTTTTGACATTATATACTAAGGGCGCGAAGCACGTCAAAGCGAAACGCAAAGCACCTATAAATGTCTCGAATACAACCTTGCATCTAATAATTATTTCAACGAAGAGTTCGAACCATATGCAATGTCGCTTATTTTTCGAGCAAGGACAGAATCGATCTGGCTCAGCTATATTTCAAACAACCGA
The DNA here is from genome assembly GCA_037044535.1 of Lordiphosa magnipectinata. NCBI lineage: Eukaryota > Metazoa > Arthropoda > Insecta > Diptera > Drosophilidae > Lordiphosa > Lordiphosa magnipectinata. The sequence goes on from JBAMBO010001220.1 coordinate 29,724, forward strand.
ATGTTGCTGCACCCTTTGCAATTTAAGGGAGCGTGAAGATATAGCCCATTTTGTTGCATGATGTCCGATGCTAGGAGAGTTACGGCCACTGGGCACTGTAATTTGGACAATAGTCCTATGACAACACAAAAATGGTACGAATTGTTTAATGGTCACAACTGGCATACACTTATTGGATACCTTAAAGAGGCGACCAAATATCGGCAAGAAATTATGATAGACGTCTTAACTGAACATTCCACTCGCATCCTGGCGGAGAACAGCGGGGCAGCTGCGGGTAGTACCCACCGTGGTGCGTTGGTATGGACAGTTTAAGACTATATATATATATCAGGCGAAGCCTTTATTTATTCTATTTTATATCATTACATATGTACAGGGTCAACCATTTTGTTGTTGTTACTATCCATTAGCCAATTTTGTATGTAGATGATAAGGAAATAAGAAATAATAAAATACTACTAATATGAAATATCTGCAATAAGAAAATAAACAAGCAATTAAATCCATATATCAATTACACTGCGCAACACTAATAAGTTGATCGAGTCGAGACCAAAAAATTCTGAAAGGGTATGATGGTAGTACAAAAACCATCACTGGGTTTGGTCTGGTTAGCTGCCGTTTTCTTTTTATTGCACTTTGAAGTTTTCAGCTTCTGATTGGGATTCACAACTCCATGTCTTGTAAACTATTTGAAATTTCACTTCGACGTCTTAGAGGAAGTCTTTGCTCTTAGCTTGGCAAACATTCTTGAGTAGCATATCAAAAAAGTCACATTTTTATACTCAAAATTACAAAAATGTCTTAAAATCATAATTTTTTACCCTCATTTTGTACCGAGTTTCAACTTTGTCTTGAAAACTGTAACGAATTTGACTAAGCAATGCAGGACAAAAACGCAGCTTGGACTTAAAAAAAACAAACAATTGGAACATACCAGCTTCATTCGATTGGTCCTTCGTATAGTTACGGGCCCTTAAGCATGTAGAATTGGAACCAAAACTCGAAAAATGGTAATTTTTTGGTACCAAATGGCTGACACAGTCAAAAATTTCGATTGTTTTGTATTAAATCAGGAAAATAGTAAGAAAACATAACTTTAAAAATTTAATACTTTTACTTTTTTACCGAAAATGTTCGGTTTTTCGAGTTGTAACTAAATGAAGTTGGTTCTTTCTAACGGTTTGTTTATTTTGTTCTAAGCTACAACTTTGTGCTGTATTACTTGTCCAAATTTGAAACAGGTTTCAAGATGAAGTTTAAAAACTGTAGAAAAGTGGTCAAAACATGGCTTTTTTGGGCCACTTTTGTAATTTTGAGTATGAAGATATAATTTTTTTGTTTTGCTACAAAGAAATGTTTTGTAGGCCAAGCCAGGAACAAAAACTTTGTCAAAGATCTAAAAGCAAAATTCAAAATAGTTTATGAAAAGTTCAAAGTGCAATAAATTGAAAACGGCAGCTAATCAGACCAAGCCAATGCAGGGTTTTTATACTACCATCATACCCTTTCAGAATTTTTTGGTCTCGACGCGATCAACTTTTGGAGTTCAAGAATGTGTCACAGTGTTACAGATGTAAGATATTAACGATTACAGACAACGGTTTTTTCTCTTGTTGTCCAATATTTTAAATTTCAAAGAAAATTTATATGTTTAAAGAAGCCTTTTTTTGTTGAAAAATTAGTTTTATAACAATTATCAGCCGGACTTGCCCTAAGCACATTTAATATTACATAATGAGACCGAACGAGCCTCCACTAAGTTTGGCCTCCTAATTAATTCTTTTATTTTAAATTTATTATATTACTACAAAATATGTCAAAGCTTTGCTCCAGGAACATGTAAAGCTTAACTTCACAACTCGAAGCTGTGCTCAAGAACTGAAAGCTTCTGCAGGAGTCACAGTGACTCTAAAACTGTGCAACTTGTACAAACAATAGATGGCGCATGCAGCACAGTGGTGCCATCTATGGCAAAGCAGCTGCAGCTGCCTCATCGACTGGAATAATTCGCCGCACAAAAGAAGTACAAAAACTGGTTTGTTGATGGCCGTTTTAATTTAAACTATAAATTAAATTAATAACAAATTTAATTTATAGCTTAAATGTATTTAATATAATTTTTCTTATTTTCGTTTGTGTTTTTTTTTTTATTGCCTTTTTCTGCTTCAGCGACGTTGCCAGAACCACGTCTGCGCCGCTGCGAGTTTCAACTGGTAATGCTCGGTGGTTGAGTGAGCACAAAAAAAATTCAACATTTCATCAAAAGGCCAGCGAGATGGGTTGGGCCTTTCGACTGCGCACATCAGTTTGAGTGAGTGAGTGAGTTGGTTTTTGTGGGACTCAATTGCCCATCCAATGAGTGCAATGCATATTAGCAGCTAAATTAAGGCCTCTATACGCATTTCTGGATTATTAGTTTTTGTTATAGATTCTGTACTTGGGCAGCGCACAGCTTGGACTTGGAGTAAATGAGTTGGCTTAGGTAAACATATCGAAAGCGATGGCACCTTGGATAAATACAGAATAAAAATTAACATAGAACTTATAGAGAATGTTGATTAAATAAATAACTCGTTCAAGGAAATGTTGTCTGAAAATTTAAAGTTGAACCAGTCTTTTATGTAAGTTTATTCAAAATCAGCATTTCGTTGGTATGCTTTTTAGTTTTTATGCCATTTCGGAGACATTCAACCCAATATCGTTTTAAATAAATCAAATGAACATCTGCCAAATAAGAGAAATGCTAAACTATAATAGATAAATTGTTACGAAATATATATAAACCAAGGTGGCTTTACAACTATTCACTAAAGAGGTTTCGGGAAATGGGGCAGTAAGGAAAACATTTTGGTTTTAAATTGTAAAGTTCTTAAACTCGGTATTTGTGGTTGGTTGTGGTGTAGCGGGTAGTGTGTGTGCCTGCTGTGCGGGCGGCGAGGGGTCTTATCCGCCTGGGAACATCCAATAAAAAGATTTTTTCTTCAAAAACTTTTACTCAACCGGTCACCTTCACCAGCCAATGGCGCCAGCTGTAAAGCAACTAACCCTTAAAAAGTTTTTATACCCTTGCAAATGCTGTTTTTGAAATGTCAGAGTTTTAGAACGCATACATAAAAATCAAAAAATTTTTCTAACTATAACCCATTTTCCGACAGATAAACATATCAATTTAACAATCGTCGAGTTTAAGAACGATAAAATTTAAAACAAAAAAGTTTTTCTCACTAAGACTCATTTTCCGACCAATCGGTCCTATGGCAGCCTTAGGATATAGTTAACCGATTTCGACCAAATTTTGCGAATATATTTGAAAGTATATAGAATTAGTAGTCAGTGAGTTTAAGGACGCTAACATTACAAACAATCAAAATTTCTTACTAAAAACCAATTTTCGACCGATCGGTCCTATGGCAACCATAACTTTTTCAAATTAGTTTGAAAGCGTTTAATATTAATAATCACCGACCTTAAGAACGATTTACTTGAAAACCAAAAAGTTTTTTTTACTAAGACCCATTTTCCGACCAATCAGTCCTGTGGCAGCTATAAGATATAGTCATCCGATTTTGACCAAAGTTTGCAAATCTGTTTGAAATCATTTAATATTAATAATAGACGAGTGTGAGAACGCTAACATCGAAAACAAAAAAGTTTTTCTCATTAAGACCCATTTTCCGACCGATGGTTCCTCTGGCAGCAATGAGATATAGTCATCCGATCTTGACCAAAATTTGCAAATCTGTTTGAAAGCATATAATATTAATAATGGCGGTGTTTAAGGACGCTAACATTAAAAACAACAAAGTTTTTCTCTCTAAGACCCATTTTTTGACCGTTGGTTCCTATGGCAGCTATAAGATATAGTCATCCGATCCGGTCGGCTCCGACATATTAGCAGCGTGTAGTAAAAAAAAGACTCTGTGCTAAATTTCAGCTCGATAGCTTTAAAACTGAGAGACTAGTTTGCGTAGAAACAGACAGACGGACGACAGACAGACGGACGGACAAAGCTCAAACTACTCAGCTCGTCGTCCTGATCAAGAATGTATCTAGTTTTGGAGTCGGAAATTAATCTTTCTATGCGTTGGGCAAAATTATAATACCCTTTACAAGGGTATGAGAACTCGGCATTAGACCCTGAAATTCTGATACACAGCACTTTTGTAAGCATTACCATATACCAAGTTTTTCTAATAAAGCCTCGGTTCGGTTGGGTCTATGAGTACTTTTAAACTTGCAGCAAAAAAACAAGACAAAAAAATCTACAAAATTCAGCAAATGCGCAGAACGCAATATAAAATCGTTAAATCATAATTCTTGAATATCATTCAAAACGCATGGTAGTTTGTTATTAAAGTCGTTATTTATGAAGGTGTAATGGACTATTGCACTATTACATTAATCAGTTAACTAAGTCCCTCTACGCTAAAGTTGCCAAACTTGGCTGGGTACTAAATAGCAGAAATAAAATATCATAAAAGAACAAAGTTCATGTGTACAAGGCTATAACAGCTCCAGGCTAAAATTACACGCAGAATATCAGGAGTCCCCTTGGTATATGCGCACTCAAAGAATTGAGGAAGAACTAAATGCCCCTAAAATAGGTGATATTATAAATAAACAGTTTGCTGACTATTTTGAACGCCTTAGGGGTCATCTTAATAGGCTTGCTACATGCTTGCTGAGAAGACGAAGGAGGAGAGGCGTTATTATAAAAAGACGTCTAAGGAGGATAAACGTCTACTATCGCCCTGCCAGATGTATATAATATGTATTGGATTATTTGCTATTTTCTTTATAACCATACAGAAGGTCCATTGCTGATTCCATTGATTCAGCACGATTTTCACCAATTACTACCATTACTTATATCTAGAACACTCAATTGTACAAAATCAACATAGTCTTTAATTCAAGGCTGCAAACCGGTTCGTTTCCGTTGTTTTGGGGCTCAAGATCCGGACCATGAACCAGGCGCTCTATATTTTTGACTTCTCAAACCTGAACCCGAACCGGACCACTTTATCGAAAAGTCCTACAGGATGTTTTTAAGACTAATTGAACGTTTAAGTAAACAAAAACCAAATCGAATAAATTTTTTCTAAACCAGAAGAGGTGCTTAAGTTCAATGTAAGTTGCCTTTAAATTTAACAATAAAATAAAAAATAGTTATAAAAATCAAAAAATTGAGGAAAGCTAACTTCGGCTCGACCGAAGTTTTTATACCCTCGTAGCTTGTATGATTTATATAAATTAGTATTCTGATTCCACTGACACAAATATGTACATTCGGCCAAATGTACACATTTTTGACAAGGCCTCCTATATTCATTTTCTACACCCTATTTCGATGGCAGCTATACTATATAGTTGTCCTATCAAACTTGGTGGAATTATGTGAAAGCATAGAAAACTTATAAATACGAGGTTTGGGGACGCTTGCGTTGAAGACAAAAAAGTTTTTCTCACTAAAATAACATTTCCCATAGATGGTTCCTATGGCAGCTTTATGCTATAGTCATCCGATCTGGTCGGCTCCGACAAATGTGCAGCGTATTTTTACCAAAAGACTTCGTGCAAAGTTTGGTTCACATAGCTTTAAAACTGACGGAGGAGATAGCATAGAAACAGACGGACAGACGGACGGACAGACGGACATGACTATATCAACTCAGCTCGTCATGCTGATCAAGAATATATATACTTTATGTGGTCAGAGATGCTTCCTTCTATGCGTTACAAACATCTCGACAATTTTAATATACCCTCTACAAGGGTATAAAAAGTGACTGATTTAACGATTTTGACAACATTTCAACAAGTATTAGCCGGCTGGAGGTCGTAAAAGTTATGTTTTCTCATGGACAGGACTTTTCTTTATAGCTATTTCACGAGACTCTGAGTTCTACCTTTAGTAGACTTTGCCCAACGACAGGGGTCAGCAGCAAACCAAGATGAGTTTTAATATTGATTTAAAGTCAATTTCAGAAGCTGGTGAATTCTTTTTACAGATTAAATAAAGTTTAAATATCGAGCTCAGTTTTATCGATGGTATTTTTGCACCAAGTCGATTTCAAGATAAAATCGAGTATGATTACACAAAGCTTTTACACTAAAGATTATAGCAAACTTTCCATATGTATTTTTGGGCGCTGATATCAAGTCAATTCTCATTTTGCCCAGATATTTGTATTAACTTGTGTTGAGCGATGTTGGTTTTCGTTTTTAGTGCTGTGGCCACATTAAGTAACCTTTTCAAATCTAATTTTAATGTAAGCTGCATTGAATGACGTTACAGAAACTCTAACTGGAAGTTATGATTTAGTTCATAGTATAACAAAATCAAAACTTTGTGTTGGGTTTTTCGTGATCGTTATTCAACTCAGTTTACATAAAATAAATATGTGACTGTTTTAGTGACCTCTTTGAAAATCAATTTTAGCAGGCTCCAGGTCAATAACTTAAGTCTGTTCATAACTTTTTAAAACAAGACACACACACACCACAAAGTAGGCTGGTCGATTGTATAGCTATTTCATAAATCTCACAATTCAATCATCAGCAGTCTTTGCCAGTCAACGCCAAGTGCCAGATGCGTGTGTGTGAACCCTATATAGCCCCATAACTAATTGATCTGAAAATAAATTTGGTTTGAATGGGTTACTTAATGTGGCTACAGAACCTCCAAATATAAGCCAACTTCGCTCAACACACGTTTATGCAAAAACTCTTGAACCTGAAGTGCTGGGGAAAAGCGGGCAATTGCTTTGAATTCATCGCCCAAAAATACATATGGAACGTTTGCCATCTTCTATGTCCCAGAAGTTGGCCTACATTGTAAACCCCTGTAACTGTTAAATTTATTTCCATCGTAGAGGATTTTTTTTTTGAAATTTTTCATATTCAGAAACGTTAGATCAACATACGTAAGATATGATATGATATGATATAATTGAATTGCCAATAATCGCGTAGAACAATGTTTTTAAACTAGTTCAGTAGTTTGAAGACAACGAGGAAAAATATTTAATATATTATGTATACTTTTTTTCAAACCCCTAGGAAAAATATTAAAAACTTGAGTTTACACATTATTTTTATTTTTTCTACTTAAAAATCGCACTTATACGAAGAAAATAAGGTATTGGTGAAGAAAATAAAAAAAACTCGTATATAAAAAATCGTTCACATAAAAAAATTGTTGAAATCGATTTCGAGTTCCAAACTGCACCAAGAACAAGTAAGAAAGTCGGTTAAGCCCGACTATAACATACTCTGCACCCCCCAAAGTTGAGCATAGTGTGAGAAGTGCTGCCCATCGCCGTTACGGCCGGTGCTACCCATCATAATTGTTTGTTTTCCTTATAGCTCGACTATCGTTCATCCGATCTTTATGGTTCGTTCGGCAAATCGTTAAATAATACTGATTACAAAATATGCTTATAAGATACGAACCATCTATCTTCAAATCTGTGGGAGATATGACGTTTTTTCTAGCTTGCAGCGGCGGTAGGCTGCGTGTCTGCAGTTATAAGAAATATATGTCACGTATGGACATGTCAAGCTTCTATCTCTTACCATCTCTGAGACATGTTTGTTCATACGGACATGCCTATAATTGTCTACATTCTGACAAATTTTCAAACGTATCGGCTCATGTGTAGCGGAGACTTCCACTGAACATTCCGACTATATTTAATGCCAAGTAAATGCCATCAGTTCAGAGTTTCAATTTTGATACCATAAATGCAGTTGTTTTGTCGTGTTGCAGTGCCACTTTCAGGTTTGCCGCACAACTTAATTAAATTCATAGAGCGTGTTTCTCCGTGCACTAAACAAAATGCATGTGACAGAGCCACGCCCCAGGGGACACGAACGGTAGGAGAATCACGCATGTAGACATTAGAGAAAAACGTTTTATTTGAATTTAATTCAAAGTGTTTCCAATTTCTATAGGCATTATAAATTTCGCACATTGCACGGTCATTTGGGCAGGGTAGACAAGTTCTTGAGATGAAGTCGTCAGCGACAGTTGGGAATGGACCATGGATTAATTTCATTTCACGCTGCCTGAAATGAAGTGCGCCCCTTCTGACAGCGACCATAGAAAGAGGAATGGGAATGGGAACGGGGAGGTCGAACCCGACCTTGCCACCATCGAAGCGAGTACACGGAACTCTGCCGCCAGTTGAATTAAGTTTTTGTACAAATTTTTATTTTTATATGTATTCTTTGCACCACAAAACGATGCCAGACAAAGGAAAACTGCTTAAAGATAGCAGAGAGCAACACAAAGCGCACCCCAGGAGCGTCTTCCTCTCGTGGTGATTATGGGACCCGGGTAAAAAAAAAGGGCAGATAAGTTATTGTAACGAGCGAGCAACCCCTGCCAGGGCCTGTAAAAATAGGACAAGTTCACGCGCACAAACACACACACACACTGCCTGGAGGGTGCGTCGTAAAAATGAGTTACGAGTTCTGCCATTTTAAATTAAAATAGCAGGCAGCATCCATTGTGGATGAGCTAGATACCGAAACCGAAACCATTGCAATCGCCGAACAGCCGAAGAAGCAAAAAAGGTCAAAGACCATTTCCACCCCGGTCTCTGTATCTCTCTCTGTCTTTCTGCTCTCTGCGCAACAAAATGGTCATGTTGACAGAAGTAAATCTTTTGAATTATCGCATTAGACTGCCGCATTCTCATAGATAAATTTCCGACCCGATGAAGCCATGTCGTAAATAATCGCCACAGTCGCCAGGGTATTATAAAGGATTTTCGAGCAGAGCCATTTTTTTCGCCGCATTGTTGATTTAGGCATTCTTCCTGAATTTACTTAGCAAACATTCACATAATGCTGCCGCTTCTTTTGTACGGGCAAAAGGGTTTAATTAACATCATCACCCCATAAACAAAGGAAAAACTGGACTGACTTATACTCTGTGTACATTTACACATATATTTGCTTTCCAACACGCACACACACACACACCGCTCGATATTTACTGCACCACAGTTATGGTGAAGTGCTCCTCTGGAGCTATAAGATACTCAAATTTACGTGTAGCCACACGCAAATAGCACAACTTATTGGCCGGATCCAAGTCCCGCACCACGCTCTGGGCCAGCACCACTAATACACCATGCATATGCTTCACAATTGCCTGGGCACTGGTATTATCGAACGAAGACTCGGCCAACGTATTGGCGGCATTATCCGATACCACATAGCCCAAAGTATTCTCCGATGTGATGCGTTCAACGATCGATGAATTCTTGTGAATCACATCCTCCAGTATGCGATTCATTCTGCGACTGTGATATGTGAGAAATCCAAAAAAAAAATATATTTGTTTTTGTTGCTGCTGGTGTAGAATCTGGTGTTATACTAAATCTATCGTAGACTCTGATCAATCTTAAGTGTGACAATCAAATGAGTTCTGCTTCAAGGGGTGCTTGTTTGAGCAAAAACAATTAAGGTGTTTTTTTTTTATAAATATTTGTCAAATACTAATTTGAGTAAGTGGCTCTGGTTGCGGAAACAGCAATTTTCACTCTGACAGTAACCCAATAACAGGACACTGCCGAACGCTCAACAAATGTGTGCTTATCAAAGTGCAGAATGCATGCACGGGAAGGCGTTAGTGTTCTTCTTATTGTTGATGTGTAGCGTGAGCAAACAGTGATATAACGACATATTCTCAGCTCACATAATTAAAAGAAATTGATCCTTTCCCTGGTCTCTAGTGTAAGATAGGGACGGAAATTGCAATATTAATACCAATGGCTTCCTCGGCTTCTATTCTATATGGTGTCAAACTTGCAACTTAGACAAGCAGATCAGACGTCTGTTTCATATAGCCATATCACCCCAATCCACAACAAAATTCAATGAATCATAGCATTCGAATGCCAGCTATATGATATAAATGTCCGATCTACCTGAAGTTGACATTTTTGAAGAGCTTGATAAATATAAAGCACAATTGTCAAGTTTCAGTCACATCGCTTTTAAACTGACTGCTCGAGAAATTTTTCTTAAAGGGCATATTTTGAAACTGCTAGTCTCAATTTTTTTGAAATCACCTTAATTAAAGTATGTTTAGGGCAATAATTTGTAAATCCTTAGAAGCTATATCATGGTGGATAACATTGAAAAAATTATATATAACATTTAGCAACAATTACTTAATACTATTAAATAATTTAAAAAGTTATTAAATTTGGATTTTGGTAGATACAGTAAAATGCTTTTCAGCAATATAAGCCTGAGACCTGTTCGATAAACGAAACCTGAGAAATCCAGTTTTTTAAAAACACTTTTTTTTCCATTTTTTCGTTTTTGCAGATTTTTGAAATTGTTTATAAAATTAACATGGGCATGTCGAGATATAGTTTCGGATTTTTATTGAAATCAAAAATTGTAAATTTGAAAACCGTTCGGTTTGTAAACGAATGACCCATTTACAAAAGGCAAAACAGCTTATCTCAGTTGGGCTATTCTTCGCTATCTGAAAAAATGACACAGCTAAGATGTGCTTTTATTCCAAACTACTAAATGTGACTTTTGCTCTTATACCACAATTGTATTTTAGCTAAATTTTTGGCATATCTGGACTTTTATTCCATATTCAAATTGTTTCAAATGCCTTTGTTCCAAAAGCAGCATGTTGAAAGCTTGAATACCTAACTCGTCTTCTGCTGTTGTGGCATGAAGAAGTGGGCCATAGGCGAGCAAATGAAATTTCATCGCTCTCATGCTTATTAAAAAACCTGAACACCAAGTCAGTCAACGAAAGCATGGATTCGCCAATTTTCTACAGTGATTCTTCTGCACCGGATAAAATAAAAACTCAAATGGTAGCTTCATGATTATATACAGTTATTGGAAAGGTACTCAATTTTCTTACCTTGTTAAGGTACAAGGTAAATGTCAAAAAATATACCTAGGTAAGGTAAAAGGTATACAGAATTTCCAGTACCTAGTTAAAGGTACAAGTACAAAAAAGGTACTTTTAAATTAAAAAGAAAGGTTTAAAAATGGAATATTGTGCTTATTGTCATATATGCTATCTCGATTTCTTAACGTAACATCAGCTTCGAAAATTTCGTTACATTGTCTGTTTCGTTTTTCTGTATTTGGCCTCCACAGCTAAAAATTCTTTCAATAGAACATTTCAAATATTTTTACACTTAAGTAAAGATTCAAAAGATTTGCTATAATCGGCAAGATAAGTTAAGGCTTCCATTTCAATATTGGAATTTTCATAATAATTCTCAGTTTCAAACAATCTTCCATTACTGGTATCTTAAAAGACTTTAGAATCCTTTATATTTGAACTCTCATTGACAACAGTTTCCAAATTTTCCGTAAGTTCTTGACCAAGCCAATCTTTAAAGCACTTCACAATTAAGTTGTTTTAATATGGAATACACGTCAATTTAAATTTTGGTAGTATCATAGTGGACAAAACCAAAGTCTAAGGAAGAATTCTAGAGCCTGTTCAGCATATTTCGTGACAACTAAGTTCAAAGTGTGTGATGCGCATCTAAAGTGCCTTGGCAAAATAAAACAGCTGAACTAGTCCAGGTCTATTATTTTTAAATCAGTCTTTTTTAAAAACTGTACACTATTAATGCTTTACAGAAGTTGGATGAATTATCTGTAACTATTTCACATATATTGCTTTCTAATTCCGTATTTGCTATGAAATTCAGCTAATATAGTAGCAAGTATTTCATGTGTGGGGGAAAATTGCACACTTTTATATGCGAGCACAAGAGAATGACGATGTAGATTGCTATCTATACCAGTTACACCAAAGTAGCTTCTGTTATTTTTGGACGTTCGTAAAAACTTCTAGACTTTAAACCTGGTTTCAGTACAACATTGGTCTTAAAATTGAAAATTTTTTGGGAAAGTGGAACGGTTAATAGTCCTCGTTCCTCTTATTTAGCTAAGATCGTATAGTTTTTGAACAGGGAATGTTCACTGGACGTCCAGTGATAGCCACAAACACTTCCAAACTCTGATTATATATATTATCTGCAAATTCTTGGTGCCCGGACATACCCATATGGAATACGACGTAGCCATGCGTTAATAAAAAGGAAGAAGAAGAAGACGTGAGTTTTCGATTTTAGATCTTTGGCGAAAACGAAGCTACTTTTCAGCAAGGTAAATAATGGCGGGTAGCAGTTCGCTTGGGGAGATGTCAAATGGATGTGTTATACATACAAGCAATGATTTTAGGAAAAAAAAACTTTGCGCGAAACATAACCCTTTGAAAAGTTAAACGTCGTGGAAAGAGGAGTGAATTCACTTACCCCAAGTGACGTTAAAGCAGTGGCAACGGAGTCACTCCAAAGAAAACAAAAGAGATCTCGAAAGCATTCTACACCTGATTAATCCATGCTTTTATGATTCTATTGAAGGTTTCAACAACGGAGACATACCCAAAAATGTGACTCGTCTTAAGCAAAATGTGTATGATCTTTAAAATGAACTGTAATAAAAACAGCCTAAAATGACGTCAACATCATTTGATGAGCTACATGTCAACAAAATCAAAGAATTAGTGCTCCGAAATTGTCAATTGACAGTCCGAGACCTTACTGACCTTGTTGAAATTTCGAAAGGATCAGTGCAAACTATTTTGAGTGACCATTTGGTCCTCAGAAAAGTGAAATCTCGATTGGTGCCAAAAACTATGTCACATGGCACTCGCAATTCGTGATAATTTCGGCAAAAACTCAACCCATATCGTTCCGCAACCGAAACGAAGTTAGAATTGAAAGCTATACCGGATGCGAACTTTGCAGCATGTTTTGAAAATTGAAAAAAAAACGTTGGCAGAAGTGTATTGCATCCGATGCTACTTTGTGGGGGTTGAAATGAATTTACAAGAATAATTTTCCCAGCAGCTAAGAGCAGAAGGGCCGATTAAGGGGCATGCACAAACACATATACAAAGCTTCTGTGACTTGGCGTTTGCTACTGTTTGGCAGAACATTTTGCTACAAGTCTGACTTGGAATTCCCAAGCGGTCTCAGGAGTTCTGGCATGGAGAAGTCTCTGCCAACTCATTGAAGTTGGGCAAAAGATCGCTGAGGATTGAACTGTTGGAAGTTTATGAAATAGCTATACGAGAATTGTGTTTTGGCCGTTTGAAACTATGCAAAACTCGAGCTCATAAATCGTTGGATGCATATACAGTATCTCACTCCCTGCTGGTGAGGGTGTAGGGGGGATTAGGCGGCATCGCTTATCCAAAACCAAAATACTCGACATTATGCCTTGGCCATAAATCACTTAATTAGATTGCTATCGAGGCGGAGAGCACACACCCATTATCCACCACCAGGCCCAAGCAACAAGAGTCCAAAGGTCAGGCGGCAATTGCGCCTCTAGAATTTGGAAAAAGTATAAATTTATACAAAAATTCTTTTGTTAATTAGAAAAACCAACTCACAAACTGGAATTAAAAACTCAGAATAGAACAGACAGAAACAATTCTACATTTCACATTTTCTCTGTGGGCCGCAACACTTTCCCTTGTTACCACCGCTGGACGAAATATGCAAATGAGCTTTTGAGCATTTCATGCCGCCCGCTTTGACTCGAGATTCGTGGCCGGGGTCCCGGTCAACGCCCAGCGGTCATCCAGCCAAAAGCCTCTTCACCTACATTTGGTAAAGAACGTTGAAACTGGGACTGTATCTCGTTTTTTGTGTGTTTGGGCTTTCATTTTGAACAGAGCCGGCTAAAAAAGGGACACCACGCACACATGGCACAAATTGGACGATGTCCGTCCGAGTATCCTTTGCACTGGGTTACCCCACAGGCATACTGACACACTTCCGAATGCCCGTTACCCTAGCCAGACATTGTTCCAGTTCTCCATATCAACACATCAACGCACTACATCAGGGCTGGCTTTTGATTATAAACACACAAACTCATATATACGCACTCTCCAGCACTCACAAGGACTCGTAAATAATATGCTGCATACATATATTTATTCATTTGTGGACAGGCACTCACCTAAAACGCGTTTGGAATTTTTAATTTACATATGTTGCACACTTTTGGAGCAGCATTCGCGAAGATTATACTCGTAATTTTAATTTGAAGTCAACAATCTTGGATGAATACCGTTTTTACTCGACTGTAAGATGAAATAATCTAATTTTTTAATATGAAAAAGAAAAGGCAAAATTAAATTAAATTCATCATTCGAAGAATTCAGAATCGAAGGTGCAAATGCCAAGACTGTTTCTTTAGAACAGCGAGGTGAGCTCGAATAGCACTTTTTTTTATTGGTGATATTTTAGCAAAATCTTCCGAAATAAGTCTGTCTAAAGGCTGGAGATGACATAAAAATTTATTTCGGCACAATACTTCATTCAAATAGATTTCAAAACATTTCAAAAGTGTTTCTATTCATGTGAAGTTCAACATAAAAATGTGTGTTCGTGCGTTTTGGAAATAGGCCTTAAACGATTAGGAATTGGCCGAAATCGATTTTTTTGATTTTTACTGAAACTCAAAAAAAAAAAACATGCAAATTCGCCCTAAAATTTAGAAATTCGCCCTAAAAAAGGGGTCAAAGGCGATTCGCCATATATTCTAGAAAGATATTTTCTAAGAATACGACAAACGTTTTCTAAAATTAAACATTTCATAATTTC